>PYAF01001219.1:108423-122800 GCA_007407185.1 Glycine tomentella | reverse complement strand
AAAATCTCTTTTCAAAAGTGAAAATCCACTTAAAGATGTGCTCTGAGATATATTTTGCAAATGAAAATTTACCTTATAGATGTGCTTTCAGATACATACTTGATAATTTTTTAAGCTAGGAATAATCATTTATCATTAGGGATCTCTAAACTTAATGTTTGTTTCTTGAATTTCACTTAAAGAATTGTGATTGTTAATTTATAAAGTTTAATTACCTAAAATTAGAATTAAAATAATTTAGAAAATCTGGAGGACAGGGTAAGAAAATCCATATTAGAAATTTTAGGTGAAAGAGAATCAAAATTTATCTCAGTGATTTTGAATTTAATTCATCTCAATTTTTATCCCGTACTTATTTTTTTGCTTTCTAAAAAACCAAAAGAAAAACCTTTATTTTTTTTAAAAAAATTAACTACTCTTTTCTTTCATCAAACCAAATACATAACTAATGGAATTGAGTCTACTTTTTTTAATTTTTAATTTGATTCTTCTCACAGTATGACAAACCAAGATATGAATCTGCATTGAAAAAAGTGCCCACATATTTAGTGTGCATTAGTGCTTCAAATAAGATTGTCTCCCAAGAAATATACCTATAATAAAAAAAACAAATACAAATACTTCTTTATAATTCATATTAGAATAGCGCTTGAAAATTGTAAATTGCCAGTTGATTCCAGAGAATGGTTTTAAGTTCTCACCATTAATTACTGTAAGAAGTATTACCTACAATATGTAGTACACTTGTTAAGGTCTCATCAAATATGAATCAGTTATATTTTTATCCGAATATTAATTATTGGTTTACTTTTAAAAGCATTGGTACAAACTAATAAATACAATTATTTTCTACATTGAAACATTTCATATAACTTGTATTGTTGGTGGATAAATCCTTCATAAAGTACGTTTTAAAACTAATTTAATGATTTCATAATTGCTTATAACAAAATATATTAAATATTCCGTTTAGTCATATACCATTTTATACATAATATGTTAATATAGAATGGTTTATAACTTCCATCCATTCTTATACGATTTTGTAATTATTTTTTAAGAAAATAGTCAGATTTTTATAAGTGGAAGTCCTTTTGTTCGAGTTTTCTGGAAGTAGCTATGTGTGTGATCTTCGTAAGGCCGTACATATCCTATAATATATATATATATATATATATATATATATATATATATATATATCAATCAAGGTTTAAGAGATGATCAAAAATATTTTTTTATAGGCAATCAAAAGAAAAGTTGTTATTCTCTCTTCAAAGTGATGACATTAACTTTTCATTTTGTCACTTATATATCCCATCATCATTAATCTAAACTCAAGAGACTTTACCTTCAATTTATGGACACGTGTTTTGTAACTTGCCATATTGTATGTCTTTTAGCATCCATCATACACAAAAAAAGATATTGCAATCTTAGAAAACGGTTGAATACATACCTAATCAACTATCTATTACGGGTGTCTCTTTCAAAAAGCCCTACTTTACCTTTAAAGTTCTTTATCATCAAATTAATTTTTTTAAAAATAAATTATAGTAGTAACACTACTTAAGAAAAATAACATTATCAACACCTTGAAGTTTTAACACATTCTCTTCAAATATGTTTACTATTATTAATTAAAATTTATTAAAAATTATAACTCTCAAAATATAAAGATTATTGAACTAAATTTGTCAAATTTTTTCCGTACACATGATCAAAAAATAAAATCTTATTAACATGTTTTAGTGTTAGTATTTGTGTCCTTAAACCTTCCCTTATTTATTTCATTCTATCGTTTTCCATTATTTTGTAATCTATCTTTGTCTAAACTTATTGATATATTTATATATGGCTAATGTTTGAATAGTGAAAGTTTCTAGATCAATGTCGTTTTGGCGCGCCGACCACGTACCTATTAAACGTTACAGAATTTGACACTTTGCAGACTTCAGATATCAAAGACGAATGTGTTACTCAACCACAAGTGACCAACACTCAGTATTATTATATGAAACAGCGATTTATAGTCTTTATTTTTTTTTTCTTCCCTTCTATATTCAGCATGCATGATTACATTTTTTGCCTTTCTCTTATTCTTTTTCTTGGGTTAAGTTACCAGCATCTGGTTTGACTTTCTTTTTTATTTTTATTTTTATTCATGCTTTATTTTAGTATGTACTTAGTTTATAAATGTATCATGTCATAGCTGTTAGGAAGGGAAAAAAAAACTTGATGTTAACATCTAAAATGTGTTTTTTCTTCTACTTTCCACACTCATCACCAAAATTTGTTTATTTTGTGAGTACATTTTAAAGTATTTTATCAAACACCAGTTAGCAATAGGGTGTGCATGGTTTCAATTTATAAAAAAGTTAAACCAAATTAATTTTTAAACTTGTACCATTTCATTTATAAAAAATAGTTTTAGTCTAATCCATTTGAAAATAGCTTCAAAATCGATTTTGAAAGCAATTTTTGAAAGAAAATAAAACTTTTTTTAGTTATAAAAATAACAAATTTAAGCAATTTTAAATCTCTGACTTTTACAAAATTAAAATTTAAGACTAGTTGTTAACTGATTTTGGCTTGTGTCAACTGAAACTAATGCATTATTACCTAGCAAAATAGAATGTTCCATTTCCACAATCTATATATATATCTATCTGAAACTAGTATTTTTTTTTTTTTACAGAATCTGATTAGTTCCTATATTATACATAAGAAGGACAGTTAAAATAATTTAATTTTATTAATCTCAAGTAAAAAATAATTTATTTCCTAAAATGTCCTTCATTAAAATTTGATATCATAAATAAAATAAAGTTCAAATTAAATGAAGGATATTTTATGAATGATATCATTAAATATGAGTGAAATTAATTAGATCTATTTATATTTGAGTCTAAGGTATAAATATTTTTTCCTAATATATGAGTATAACTGTAAAAAAAAGGGAGTACTAGTTTAAGCTAAAGAAAAATTATTGAGTATTACAATTTAATTAATTAATTTATCCATAATTTGGATTATTTAATGACTTTCATAGGTTTTTTATTTGTTGAAACTTGATAGCTTTTAAAAGGGATTCAAATATCGATAGTTCCAACTTCCAAACCAAAATATAGACTAGCGGTTAAATTGAGATAGATATTAGGTTTGTTTCATTTTATTATCATTACACATGAAAAAACCAAAATGGCATCCTAAACACTACTTCATTCCATTATAACTGTTATGTAAAAACAAAAATATCCTAAAATAATTATCATTTTAAATTTTTTAATGTAACATTAATTATATTTTTTTACTTATATTTTTTTATAATATTAATGATAAACAAAAAATGTATTAATAAATTAATGATGATATAAAATTAATTTTATAAAATTATTATTATTTATTATTTTTAGTTTTTTATATGTGTAAAAAAAATTAAGATGATTATTGTTTTATAACTGAGAGAATATTATTTAAATTTTTATTGAGAGATATGTTTATATTTAATGTTGGATCATGTTTCAAATTAAATTATTTTGAAAGAAAGATATTGGTGAAAAAAAAAAGTGGCACGGAAAAAGCTAGCAAGGTCAAATTCAAAATGCTAATATGATATCTACCGACCCAGAGAGTTAACCTACTATTTATGAACAAAAAAAATGAGTAAACAATCATGCAAGAGCAATGATCCAGTGCTGCTAGCTCCACATGCAACCCCTCCCTGATTCGTTGACTCGCCGTCGTAGTCACTAGTTACGGCTCCGTTACGGCGGCGGATACGAAACGCGTGGATCACCGTCGAAATTCGCAAATCGTAACAACGACTTTTCTTTCTTTCTTTCTTTTTTCTTTTTCAGGACACTGTTCGAACTTCGAAGCCATAATAATAATATTAGTCGATAAGCGTAGGCAAGTGGGTCCCACTTGATGACGTCATCGTGTGGACCCGGACCCGAATTGCATTGTTCGAGAGGTTGACCTTTCTATTCTATTTTTTTTTTCCTTCAATTAAATAAATATTATTTTAGAGAGAACAAGACATGTTTTTGGTCAAAGCGTTGTTGAAATTGAAACAACGTGATTTATGTGCCACCGGCGGGCTTCAGCAAACGTCAAAGATATGTTAACGTTGCGAACCAGCTCGCATCATAGAAGCCATTGCCACCTAATATTCAGATTTTATTTTAAAAACAAATTTAATATCAAAGCATTTTAAATAAGTTAAAGAAACTATTCTTTTAATATGATAAGAAATTCAAAGTTATATACTATAATCAAACAAATTTAAGTATCCTGTATATCCATGTACCCAAAAAAAATTAAGTCTTTAAGTAAATTAATGGATCTAAATAACTGCTATATTGTCATTATAAGTTAATGTATATATTATTGTTATTTACTTAAATAAACTGTTTTATTTTTAATTTAAAAGATTTTCAATAAACTGAAACTTGACTTTTTCAACAAATTAAAACAATTTTGACTTAACTTGTCTGGTAAATAAAATTCATCTGATTTAAGTTGAATGTGAAGTTGTAGACTCTTAATGGATAATTCAACTTATTTCACTCTTACATTAGTTATATTATATATATATATATATATATATATATATATATAACACGTGCCATTATAAAATTATAAAATGATATTGATTAATTTTAAATAATTGATTGATATTTTATTTTCAGATTTTTTATTTTATTTTTAAATGACTTTGATTTAATTTATTCAATGTATTCATTCGTAAAAAAAATTAAAACAATAATTTTTAACGTCAAAAATTAATATTTATGCTTAACACATGAAAATCATGAGTTTTTTTAAGGAAAAAACATTTATTATATTACAAATAGAAAAGTATAATATTTTTTTATAAAAAAAACCTTATTATTTCTATTTTTTATGAAAATTATTTCTAAATGCTTAGAATGAACTTTAGAGGTTAAAATTAACATGCAAGAACATCCACAACACATGTTTGCTTAAAAAAGTTTTTTTTTATCTTAATATTGTGACCCTTACAATGTCACATAGAGTTAAACACTATATATAAATATTTACTTCATGACTTTAATATGAAAATTGTTAAAATGGATGTTTAACCTAATTTTGTAGGTCTTATAATATGTTAATTTTTTTCTGTTTAGATCTTAAGAAATCATTTTTTTAATTCTTAACCAAATTTTAAATAATAGTACTTATATAAACAATGCCTAAGACATATGCTCCAAATGATAAATTTGGTTATACAATATTGGTTAACTTAAAAGCAACCTTATTAAACAATTAGAAATAACTTAACATTTAGCCAAAAAAGGGGGTTAGAGTTAATATCAATAAATTTAAGGTCTATTAACAATAACATTAGTTAAAGAATCAATAAATAGAAAGTTTTTATTGAAAGATTATATATTTTTTTAAAGAAATTGAATGATTGTAATAAAAATCACAGAAAAAGTGTATTGTTACACTTTCTAATTCAAAAAACAATTCTATTTTTAATTTTTAAATAGCCTCTTAAGTATATTGGTTAACATTTTTCATAAGTTTACAAGTATATTTTCTTTCCTTTTTTGAAACTTTTGAAGGTATAGATGGCGATTCTTTAGTTAAGAGACTAATCTGATTAAAATTCATGCTGTAATGTGAAATTATTTCTACACGGTTTGTGTGGGTGTGGCGTTTGTTTTAGATTTATAGTGAAAAAAATTTCTGTATTGACCAAAAGTAATTATATGGTGAATATATATAACGAATTAGTTATTTATATGACTATATGAGACTTATAAGTTATACTTTTATTAATATTTTAAACGTTATCTTAACTTTTTTTTCTGAAAGGAAATCGTTATCTTAACTTTTTTTTTTTTGAAAGGAAATCGTTATCTTAACTTTTTTCTGTCAACTCTTAAAACATCACACTTAAATACATATCAATGTTTCAAAATCAATCTAATCAAAATCCAAAACAAAATCGAGTAAGCATTGTGAAATACCAAAACAGACCCTGGGAGGGGCCAATTAGGCTTTAGGGTGAGTACAACGCATCTGATTACATTCCCTTCCTCCTGCATGCCGAAATGACAAAAGTATCCCTTCGTTCCTTTGTCCTTATTGTGGCTTGTTGGTGACTATGGAACATTTGTTTCACAATTAATTTCCACCTCATATTGACCAAGAATATATTAAAGCATCGAGAATACCCAAAAACATCAGAAAAAAGGCCTCTCCCCTCTCTCTTCTCTCTCAGACACAGTTTGTATTTCTTTTTTATTTTTATTTAATTTTTATTTTCTTCATTTTTTCTTGTGTTCTTCACCTTGAGCCAGGGTCCTCTGTCCTGGACTCTGTTTTCTAATTGGAGCTTGGGCACAGAAACAACATGGGTTGGTTTTGTTGCCCAGGGAAATCAAGCAAAAAATCGGTTACCGAAGAAGACTACAGCAACAGCCTCGACCAGAAACCCACCAATTTCACTGCCACAGGTAAAAAAAGAAAGTCATTTTTTTTACTTTAATAATGCATTTCACTATCACACACAAACACACTCGTATTGTTTTGTGACCCATTTTGTGTGATCATGCTGATTGTTGTGTTTTCTTAGTGGTTTTCGTTTTAATGTAAAGATTCCTTGGTGGGTGTGTCGTAAACTGATCAAAGTTCGTGTTTTTTTTGGGGGGGTGGGGGGGGTCATTGAATGCTTCTGTTTCCGGTTTGAAAGAGTGTTTTTCAAGGAAAGAATAAAAAATTGTTTTGTTTTGTATTCAATATTGTAATTAAAAATTTTGGTATTCGGCTTGGAACGTGTCTTCTGGCAATTTTTGATGTTGTAAACCTTTGAATATCGACGCTCTATTTTTTGGTGGCATGAAACTAAGACTAACCATACTCGATTTCGTGTTTGTTTTGGTTGGTTGCGAGGTTGGAATGATTAGATCCATAATCTAAAGTTGTGTTTATCATTTTGCACAGTTGTTTTGGTTCTATAGTCTTCACAGATTAAAGTAATTTTCTTCTGTATTATTTTGTTTGATATCTTTCCCTTTTGGCTTATGTGTGTTTGTATTTGTTATAGATAGCGTAAAAGTTGATTTCAAAGTGAATGGGAATAAGGAAGATAGTTCTAAAGGTGATCAACTTGCTCTGGACGTGAAGAGTTTAAATTTGAAAGAGGAGGTTTCTCAGGATAGAAAAGATAATGGCAATCGGGCACAGACATTCAGTTTTAACGAACTTGAAGCTGCAACCGGAAATTTTAGGGTGGATTGCTTTTTGGGTGAAGGAGGCTTTGGCAAGGTTTACAAGGGACACTTGGAGAGAATTAACCAGGTTTGTTAGAAAAAAGAATGAAAATTCAAAATTATTGACACGTTGAACCCGATCCTGTGCTGGTCAATGTGTTGTGCATTTATGAGCTAATGAATTTGTATGACGTCGTATTGGGTTTGTTAAAAAAAGGAAAATTTGAAACTATTGATGCACTGAATCTGATTCTGCTCTAGTCAAACGTGTCGCCCATTTATTTGCTAAAGAATTTGTAGGTGCCATGTTAGTTTGCATGTTTATTGTTTCTTTTTGATTTTTCGTGAGACTAGGATTTGATAGTGGTTGTGTAGGTTGTAGCTATAAAGCAAAATTTGAAATATCGATGCACTGAACCTGATCCTGCTCTAGTCAATGTGTACTCATTTATTTGCTAATGAATTTGTATGGTGTCATGTTAGTTTGCATGTTTATTGTTACTTTTGATTTTATGCTGAGACTAAGATTTGATAGCGGTTGCGTAGGTTGTAGCTATAAAGCAACTTGACCCTAACGGACTTCAAGGGATTCGTGAATTTGTTGTTGAAGTGTTGACATTGAGTTTGGCAGACCACACTAATCTTGTGAAGTTGATTGGATTTTGTGCTGAGGGAGAGCAGAGGCTATTAGTTTATGAGTATATGCCATTAGGATCTTTGGAGGACCATTTGCTGGGTAAATTCTATCATCTCAAATTTTCATACATTTTCAGCAGCATTCTTTATCAATGGCTCATCTCATTTCCTCTTCCCATTGCCCTAGATATTCGGCCAGGTATAAAACCACTTGATTGGAACACAAGAATGAAAATAGCAGCTGGCGCAGCTAGGGGTTTGGAGTATCTGCATGATAAAATGAAGCCTCCTGTAATATATCGCGACTTGAAATGTTCTAACATTTTGTTAGGAGAGGGATATCATCCTAAATTGTCTGATTTTGGCTTGGCAAAAGTAGGCCCAAGTGGTGATAAGACCCATGTTTCAACTAGGGTTATGGGCACATATGGGTATTGTGCCCCAGATTATGCAATGACAGGTCAGTTGACATTCAAGTCAGATATTTACAGCTTCGGGGTTGTTCTTTTGGAGCTTATTACAGGCCGGAAAGCCATTGACCATACAAAACCTGCCAAAGAACAAAATCTAATTGCATGGGTATGTCACTACTCTTTAGCTGTCTGTTTTATTTACTGTGGAATCCATGACTGTTTGTTGATTACTTGATTTACTTTTGTAGAAACTGTTCTTGTCAAATTGTTGTAGCTGAGAATTTGAGTGATTAGTGTAATTAGTTAAAAGCAAGTGTTGTTACTTTTTAAGCCTGGATTAGTTTGTATTACCTTCTTTCATATTTCTATTGCACATTATTTACTTATCTTTGGAAGAGCTGTGAATTTGCATCCAGGTTAGCACCTAGTTAAATAGTTGAGAGTGGGATTTATAGGAAGTGTACTATGATGCACAGATACGATAGTATCTGATATAATAACACATTATTTTAAAAATATATGATTCGTGTAAGATACATATTTAGAAACATATAAAAATTAGCAAAACATAATAAATATATAAGTGCAATTTTGCAAATTCAAATTAAAAACATACTTCTTGGACATTACTGAATTTTTTTATTTTTTATTTTTTTATAAATTACTGTCATCATAAATTACTTTCTATTATTTACATATAGGAATAGTATCATCAAACCCATTTCTTTCTTGAAATCATTCATAAAGAGAACAATTTCCATTTTTGGTTCATCAAGGGACAATGTTTCTATGTTCTTACATTATAGGTACTTATGTGTTTCATGTAGTTATATTGGATTTTCAAAAAATGCTTTAAACATATTGGTGAAGTATCCAAGAGTTTAGTATCGGATACGACGTGAAGGAATTTGAAGTATAAGTGGTAGTGACACTTCTCAACCATTGCAGACAGACCAGCATCTTTTATTTTGATTTTCCTCTGGGACACCTTAAAGATCAATCAATAGCTAGACATTTTTTCTGAAGCTAGCTGATTAATTTGTCTGCTGATAACTTTTTTCCCTTTCAATACTTCTAGAGACCCACATTCGAGATAAGTCAAAAGTCTCACCATACTGAATTATTTTTAAAGATCTTAGAAAATTGGAAGTTTTAATCATATGTATAATGATACATTTAAAGTGCTTATTGAATCTCTAGAATAAAGAGTTATGAAAAAGTTATTACTACTATTATGCATATAATTGCATACCTTTACCTTTTTCTTTTAGACTTTGGGTAAAAAAAATTGGTAAGCTGGAATTGTACCTTCCAGACCTGTCCCCAATACTAAGCATGGTGACTATACCCGTTAATGTTAGTCACGTTAGGAAAGCATACTACATGGGCCCAACAAAGAAATAGCTAGAGCGTACAATATTGTGCAAAGCAGTGCCTTTGCCTAGAATAGCCCATCAAGCATCTTGGTCAGGAATCAATTCTGAGCTTTCAAGGGAAATGAATGATATTATACCACATTGAGCATGATGCTCGGTGGTATGCCTTTGCTGGTAACTGGAAATAATACACATACTGATTTTCATGCCCTCATTTACCTTAAGTGGGGTACTTCTATTTCATACACAAAAATGAATCACTATTCCTTATTTTGTGTTCTTACAGAACTGGAACTATAGGTAACTACTAACTGGAAAGCTCAAATTTGGTCAGATTGGAGTGCATTACTCCACTTTTTCATTTGTGTTCTTGATTAATTCTTCATATTATGAATAGTTATTGTTTTTACTGTTTGGTAATGTGTCTCATGCATAAGAATCTCAGTTAATCTCCTCAGTCTCTGCATCTTTTCATTAAGGTGAATAGATCACATTCATATTATTGAGTATATTAAGAATAAATACATGTCTCAATATGGAAGGTTTCCAATTTATTGTATACTTGACAATTTACCTGAATTGATCAAATTCATATTATCACTTCGGAAAATATTGACTATGGTACATGTGAACTTTTTGCAGGCAAGACCCTTGTTCAGAGATAGGAGGAAATTTTCGCGAATGGTTGACCCGTTACTTGAAGGTCAATATCCTGTGAGAGGCCTATACCAAGCTCTTGCCATTGCTGCTATGTGTGTTCAAGAGCAGCCTAATATGCGGCCTGTAATAGTTGATGTGGTTACAGCTCTAAATTACCTAGCTTCTCAGAAGTATGATCCGCAACTTCATCCTGCACAAACCTCTAGAAGAAGTCCACCTTCTCAGATAATGAAAAGGGATGATGATGATCATAGACATATTTTAAGCATGGAGCATGAGACAGACAGATCTTAAAAACTAGGAAAGTAGAATTTTTTTTGGTCTGTTCATATGCAATGTGCCTAGTTTTCAAATTTTGTTTCATAAGGGAGATAACAGGTGCCTTATCAAGTGTAAGTCTCATTGAATTTTTCTTAGTGCCCCCCTGGCCCCCCTCCCCCCCCAATGTAAATGTCAGCTGCTGCCTTTAATGTGTATTTAAATGCCTTGTTGTAGGAAGTGTATTAATATTTTTTTTTTTTTTTTTGTGTTTTGCCCCTTTTTTAGAATTTAGCCTCAGATATATCACAAATGACTTTTTTCATCTTGATCTATATAGTTCATTGTCCACCATGTAGGAGTGCATACTAAATGTTTGCACAGCATGATTTGTATGAGTGGACCTCATCAGTTCTTTATGAGGAAGCTCTGATGTTGATAGATTGCCATAATTGAAAGGAACATGGGCTTGGATTTTGGAAGTGAAGGAAAAGAAAGATAGATAAAGAGAGCTCGATAGTGTGGTTAAGAATGACTTGATGATTTGGCTTGGACAAGAAAATGAAAATATCTAGGACTTTTAATAATTAGCCATGAATTTTAACTTCTAATAGAATAACAGAAATAACCACTGTTTTGCAATTCTATGGATTTTTTTTTCAAAGCTATGCCTGATAATTGAGTCTTTTAGGACCTACATAAATTAATTTGGCAATTGACTTCAACATTGTTCCCTCACATGGTGGTTGTCCAGTGTTAAACACAAACTTTGGTTTCAAGAGTTGGATATCCAATCCAACTATTTTCCTCGCTAGCATTTTTACAAACACATAATAGGCTTAATTTAATTATACTTGGTACGTTCTTCCAAATCTTTGCATTGTGCTTTTGGAATTTTTTATTTTAATTCACAATAATCTCTGACTATGAAAACAACTATAGAAAAAAATCAGTTAGGGCTGACAAAATCTAGGAAGTGCATTAAATTAAGAATAAACATAAAATATACAACACAATAATTAGGGAAGAAAAACAAAATTCAAAATTCGACTAGAAAATGACATCAGATATCACTGAGAAATAATAGTGTGTCTTATTAAACACACTCTAAATTCAATTTCACTTCTTGATGTTATCACTTAATTCACAATACTCTAACTATGAAAGCAACTAGAAAAAAATCAGTAGGGCTTACAAAATCTAGGAAGTACATTAAATTAATATAAACATAAAATATACAAGACAAAACAATTAGGGAAGAAAAACAAAACTTGAAATTCGACTAGTAAATGACATTAGATATAACTGAGAAACAATAGTGTCTTATCAAAGACGCTCTAAATCCAATTGCACTTCTTAATGTTATTGTTTGCACTTTGTAACGCTATTGTTCGTACTCTGCAATGTCGTCGATTGATCTTCGAAAGTTTGTACTTCACAATCACAACCTCATTCTTTTTGCATGATGAACCCTATATTTTCTTTTCAAAATTACAAATATGCCATTAATAAAATTGACTCTTCTTTGTGTTTTCATTGTTTTAGAAGAGAAATAAAAAATGAAAAACCAAAACATATAAAAGCCGTTGTGGTTTTTAGTTTTAAAAACTAAAAAAAATAAATTGAAAATTATAAAGCTGATTATCCAATTCCAAGTAAGTTTTTTAGTTTTTTAAATTTTGAAAACTCATTTTTTTTATAAATGGAAAACAACATACCTTAATTGTTCAATTCCCCAATTTGAGTTCCAACAAAATTGATAGAATTATAAACTTTATAAACCTAAAAATTCTGATAGTTATGGTTTTAAATTTTAATTATTAAAAATTGATTTAAATATTCAAATGGTGTATTCTTAAAAATATAGTCAAGTTATCATTTTAATAATGATATTTTTTAACAAAATAAATTTTGCTTAAAAAATTAGAGTAGATTTTTTAAAAGAAAACAATATCACCAAATGTGAATCAACTAGTGCGAGATTGTTATAGTTTAATCGGTAATCTGGAGTTCTAGTCCTGAGTGTGTAATTACATTAAATGCTTCGAGTGAGAGTTTTATCGTCTATAATAGTTTAGAATGGTCTTACCTAGTATGAATAAGATTTCCTCCAATAAATGATACTTGTAGTTTAGAAAAAAGAAAAAAGAAAAAAAAGGAAAACACCAAATGATCAATACATGAATATGAAATTTTAGAAGCATTTGAATATACAACTTAAGTATTTATTTAATAAACTTTATTATATGAAATTTATATGACAATTTTGGCTATAAAATTTATTAAAATAAGTTGAAGAAACAATAAGTCATAAATTTTGTTTGTAAATTCAAATAAGCTCTATAAAAACTCTTCTAAATGTTTCCATTATGATATATATTTTTTTCAAAAAAGAAAAATCAAAACGCATTAAAGTTGGCCTATCTCAAATTTTAATAATTGAATTTAAGTTTTTTTTTTTAAAAAAAAAACTTAACAAATTGATTCTATTATATCGATTATTTATAATTTTTCAGCAAATACTTTTAAAATTTTAACTTATGAGAAGCATTAAAAAATAGATTTTTAATTTTTTCCCTCTTTCAAAAAATACATAATTATTATAATTTTCAAATACGTCTTAATTTAAAAAAGTAGAAGGCTCATTAATCATTTTAATATCCTAGTTAGCATATGCTATAAATATTGAGTTGTATTTAAGTATGTTTTAACGACTTCAAAAACTATCCGCATTGCTATCCATAGAGAAAAGAAACTAACTATTAAAATTAAAGAACAATCCCAACTTGTCTAATGGTATCGTGTAAGAATCATATAACAATAATATCCCTCCCACCTCATGGGTCAATACATCTTCTGTAAGAGTGATTATTAGAGGATTCCAAGTCCAAGCACAAAGCACGTGCGTGGCACGTGCAAACATTTTCCCGCCCAAAAAATTTGTTACGAGCCTAACGAACCAAACCAGGACAAGTTCGCAAGCTTCCACCTCCTAACTACTTTCGCAGAGTCTCCTCTAAAAATCGCACCCTAACTTCCATTTCTTCTTCTTCTCTCTGAATTGAAATGCAGCAGAGATCTTCGAGCTCAAGCTTGCGCTGTTCTGGCGACGAGCACAGAACCATCAACGTCTGTGCAGAGATTCAGCAGCAGCAACACACAAAGCGTAGAAGAAACCTCGACGAAGATTCGCTTCCGATTTACCACCGGAGCCTCACCGGAAGAAGGGACACTTTCCGGTCACGCTCGCCGGCGACGGAGATAGGCATCCACGCGATCCCTGCGCTTGTGCTGCTGTGCCTCTTCACTCTCTGGTGGTTCTCTTTTCCAGGTACGTATGTAACTTTAGTTTTCCGTAAATCACTTAATCTTATGTTATGCTTAGCGATATAGATTCAGATATGCGAATTAATTCCTCGTTAAGTAAGCTTTCATTCAATTCATGACGCATTGTATTGTTTTCGATCAATTTGCCGATGCGAAATCTTTTGAAAACAGTGGATGTGGAGATTAAAGATGGTAGGATCACGGCGATACGACAGATTCATACACCAGTGCTTCATACACCAGTGCCTCACAATACTCGAATTGATCTTACCATACTCGCAGTTGCTGCGTCATCACCGATTCCTGCAAATAATCATCAAAACCTGTCAGGTGAGGACGGAATTTACTTGCAACCTGTGAGTTCGCCTAATTGAAGAAACTTCTTTTTCCGAAAGAATAAAGTGGAAGAACCTCAAGGATTGAAGAGTTTTTTTTTTTTTTTTTTTTTTTTTTTTTTTTTTTT
>PYAF01001219.1:90871-105046 GCA_007407185.1 Glycine tomentella | reverse complement strand
ATTTCTTTTTATTTCTAATTAATTGTGAGATCTATTAATGATTATATTCATTTTTTCATAAAGTGGATACATTTATTGAGCTATCAACATATAATCATTAGTAAAAAAATTATCTTTTGAAAAATAACTACCTCTTGAATCATGAAATGGATAATCTTGAAAAATAAAATTAAAATTTGTGATAAATTAACTAATCTAATTACTTTTATTAATCTTGATGAAATATGTAATTATTTGTTTATATGAGATTGAAGGTTGTATAAAATTTAGTTATATAAAATAAACAATTTAATTTGAAGTGATTTTTTTTCAACATATCATAGAGTTGTTAATATCATTAAGATTTATAACTTTATTCAAATCTCTTCTCATCCAACCATCATAGATAAAAGCAGGTAGGGACAGTTGACTTAATTAACCTCAATTATATATATTCCTGTTTTTGCCTTGTTCAAGAATTTCGTTCTTGCATTAATATTCGGAGTAATTTGTGAATGGTTGGTATTTGAGCTATAGCAGATCACTTATCCTAGGTATCCTTGATGCTTCACATCACGAAGTTGATCAAAGAACTACTTCGCTTTCAATCAGCAGGCAACTACATAAAAAATGCAAACATCAATCACCATTTGCAGCCCAATTTTAGGGGGACAAAATATACACTTAACTGAAAATCTAGAGGATTATTTGTGGTCACGAATCATCCAGCGTCTACTAACATGGTTTCATGTGTCCATTGCTCAAGTTTATCCCTTGTGAGTTGTGACCATGCTCTTAATATATTGTTAAGTTTGTGAAAAATAATTTAGGTTTAATTCCAGTAAAATATACTTTTTAAAAGAGATTATGAATTTGTGATTAATTTTTTATTGAAAATTAATCTCATAATTAATCTAAAAGATTAAAACTTATAAAAATACTTTAAAATATTATTGGAGAATTTAAAGTCAAATTATGATGTGACTAAATTTTAAAAAAGTAAGCTACTGTTTTTCTTAGATATGCAGAAGAATTACCCTTGTGCAAGATAGTGGGTATATATTAATATATTCTATATGTTTTTTGGAAACCCAAAAGTGAGTATAGATATTTGCCATTTTGGTTGTCTGATTTTGCATTTGTCCTCGGCTATAATTAGACAGCCTCAGACATAGAAAACCAAACAGTGTGTTGTTGTCTTGGAAACAAAAAGGAGGGTCGAGGGTACATCCTGCAGAGATCAACGTGCTTGATGAGACTAGGATAATGTTCACGTTCATTGTACTTGTTGCTTTTTCTTGCTTGACAACCCACTTCCAGACTGTCAATATTTCGTTCTGACACCAGAAATCATTGAAGGTAAGACCTAGGTTAAGAAAAGGCATCAGAAGATATATGTCATTGTTATTTGGCTCCTGATCAACACTGTAAAATTTTGTTTATCTCAAATGTTATAGGAGTACTCTCCAAACCAAAGTCATGAAGAGGGTTCAAATTGTTTAGTGCAGACACTCATAGGAATACGTGCAAAGTGGCATCATGTCCCATGTGAAATTTCCATACACAGGGATGGGAACCCAAACCTTTCCAACAATGATTCAAATTATCCCCTTCATCTTTTTATTCCACCTGTCCTACTTCTGCATTATAAGCCATTTCTAGAAATCAAATTCTCCGTGTTTATATTGTGTGCTAATTCATTGAGGAATATGCAGTGAACCAATTCCTGACCCAACACAGCTCAACTAGAGGTATTAATGTCATGTGTGTATTATACTGTGGCATATTTCCAATCACACACACAAATGTCTAACATGATTTTTCATATGCTGGAATTAAATTCTGAACTTTCTTCACAATTTCCTAACAGTTCTTGTACTATGTCAATTTATAACCTTATAGCTTATAAGTTATAAATCAAATCATGCCACTTTAGGAAGTTATAAATTCTGATTAGTTTGCTAAATTGATGATGACATGAAAATTCTCCAACACTTTTTGCTCAGCACAGCTTCCATCAATTACTTCCATCCTAATTTCTTTTCCATCACCACGTGTCCTCTCATCTGGGGATTTTTCTCTGGCCATTGGAGACACTGTTCTGACATAATTAGCGTATAAAACCCAGACACTGTCTTAGTCTCAGTTTCGAAGCATTAATTGGTGTCTCCCCCCCCCCCCCCCCCTCTTAAGTACCTCTAATCTAAGTAAAAACACTGCAACAACCTCCACCACTCGTTTCAATATCCCACACCCTCAAGAAAACAAAAACTAGCCTGAAAATAAATGTGGCGTCCTCACAATTATCTGAAAGAACGAACTCGAAATGACCAAAAAGCCCCACACAACTCATCATTCGCTGTACTAGTCCCACTGCCCTTGCCTTCCTTTCCAATTACTAACACTGCACCACCATGATATGATACTCGGACAACATCATATGTTAGTTCTGAAGTACATCAAACAGTGCACACTGAATCTCAATTCTCATCCAACAACAACATGCAAGATTTTATTATTAATTAGCTGTACTTTAGTGTGCCTAACAGGTTGATAAATGCAAGTTTGATTCTCTCTCTTTTTTTCTATCTTCTCCGTTAATAGAAGAAATGTAAATTCTTCTGGAAATTCTCTCCCTCAAGTTTTTAGCCTTGTAGACTTTGCGACTGAATTTCTGGTCTCCTTCAACAACAAAATTTTATTATTAGTAGTAATTAGTACAATTAGTAATTTAGTATTGTTAATTTTTTTGATTATAGGAATTGAAGAGAATATCAAGAGATTTATAAAATTTCATGCATACTCAAAGAACTGAGCTAGAGAGTTTACAATTGTTACTTCATTAATTTGCATGACTAATTCTTAGTTTTTGAGAAATTAATTATCATGTATATATGAAAGGTACAGTGAGAGGAATGGAGGCATTTCCAAGAGACCAAAGAGGCTCGCTCGAAGTGTTCAACCCTTCTTCTTATTACTCCACCGAGAAGCTGGTGAACTCGCCGGTCCACGTTCAATCCACGTGGAAGACGTGGGTTGACTCTGGCACCGACGAGTTGCCGCAAGTCCGCAACAACAACAACGTGGAGGTACTGATGATGTGACCGCCACATCATAAAAGCAATATCGGAAGGGTATATTTAAACTGTAATAACTGTAAGGAAAAGGAGGAGAAAGAAGTAACGGGGGGGTTACTCAATTACAAGAAAGATGGCACCCCCGTTTGGAACCTTCTCACTATTGCCCCTCTCAAGGATGACCATGCCAGAGTCCTCAAATTCATTGGGTATCTACACCTTTTTTCTATGCAAATGGTAATCCCTAGTTTTATGGTTCTTTATCAATTTCATTTACAGTATAAAGCATATAGAATGCAGGAGAGGCCAATTCCACCTACAAAATATATTCCTTCTTTTTTCTTATGAAATTTGTCACCTAATAAATATTTGTATTGAAATTAAAATATATATCGACTAAACATATCTCAATATTATTACATATATTAACTTCTTCTTTTTTTATTGAAAAATATATGAACTAAGTTGATGTAACATAAAACGGATAATCCAATTATAGTAGTTTCTGTTTTTGGCACGTCAACTGAAATAGTTAAAATCAAGAGAAAAGTACCTCCATCTTATTTTTTTAGGGTATATAAATGATCATGTTATTAGTTTCTTGGCATGGGATAAATGTTTGCTTATCCCTAATATTTATGAATCTATTCTTAATTGGTAGGCACTAGGCGCTTGCCATAAATGTTTAATTTTAAATCTTTTTACACTTATAAGTTTTTATTGATCATTTTTACACTTATAAATTACTAATGTTAGAGATAATTGTTTAGCACTTACAAGTTACAATATGGAAATAGTCGCTCTCGCTCACGCTCACGCCAACCTGATATGTGACTGGAAAAGGAAATATTGCTGGACATGGAATAATTAAGAAACTCCTTATCCAGATGACATAATTGTTTTTGTTTCCCCGAATATTTTAGATTTTAGGCCAGATGGATCTCTTTAAATCCATATCTTTTTACTGTTCTTCAAACTGAATTATTCATTACTTGGCATTGATTGCTTGAGAATGACAGACAGGAGACAGAAAGAGGGCATATTGATTGCACGTGGGTCTCCTTTTTTTTTTTTTTTTTTTTTACAACTTATAATTGCACGTGGGTCTTGATGTAATGGAACGTAACATGCATCATTGTCTGATACAAGATTTAAGTCTCTGCTATTCACTTTTAGTAGGAAAAAAAAAAACAGAATTTCAGAGCTATAACTACTAATTAAAAAAAATGCTCACAACGTATTCATTCGAACATTTATTATTATGTAAATTTTATGTAATTCATGTTAAAATGAAAATAAACCCATTACTTTAAAAAAATATTTTATAATAAAAAACGTTTTCGATTCTTTGTGTATTATTTTGAGCTTATGAGAAGTATTTTCTCTGTATGGAAATGGGAGATGATGGCAGAATGCAGGTGGAGGTTAGCAAGCATACAGAGGGGACTAAGGAGAAGATGCTACGTCCCAATGGATTGCCCGAATCCTTGATTCGATACGATGGTATGTATTGGAGACATTCTAACCTAATAATTGTGAAACCTCAAATTATGTAACAAATTTAATGAATAAATACATTATTAAGTTTGCCCCGTTTTTAATAAAAATAATTACACTATTTTAAAATGATTAAATTAAACATATAATCAACAAATTAATCTATAGTTGATCATATTACATCAAGTGGACCTATAACATGGTTGCGAAAAAAAATTACATCACGTGTGCCTGGTAGAATTTGTCTGATCAATAAAAGAACATTCATACGTGAAAGACTTTTATGCAAGAAGTTAATTAAGGTGCTGTTTGTATAAATTTCTTACTAAATGTTTACAGGAGAAAAATATATAAAAAGGTAAAATAACATGAATTTCTATAAGTTAAAATTAATTTATATATAAATTAAATTAATTTGTAGAAATTTTGTCATAAATTCTCCATTAAATTGATCTTAACTTATGCGTAAATAGTTTACAAAAGAAGTTTAATTCACTTTATCTTTTTTTTTCCTCTTATTAGGATTTTGTTGAGAAATTTATCTAATTAGGACCTAATAGAACTATAACAATGTTAATCAAACAAAAAAAATGAAGTATTGAATTAATAGTAATGATATTTGAGGTTTAATAATTTATGTAAGTAGAAATAAGCATAAGTATCAAACAACCCATTAATACCTTTAATTTCTCTGTATATCTCTCTTCATAACTCATTATATCATCCATCATGCTTGTATTTGCCTATGTCCTCTCTATCTCTCTTTAGGTGTCTTTTAGTATTGGGTGTGCATTTATTTTTATCTAAGTAGAAATAATTAAGAGAGAAATGCAGACATGATAGGTGATGTGTTATGATAAAAAAAGAAGATAAATAAAAATGATGAGTGTTAACTAGGTGTTTGAACTCTTGGGGTGTCCAAAAAAGATTATTCTTTGGACAACTAAACTAACAGATTGCGTATTGTTCATGCAGCTCGTCAGAAAGAGAAGGCAAATAGTACAGTATCTGAGTTGTTGCTGGCTGTAAGGAGGCCTCGTGCACTGAGTGAATGAGCAGGGTGTCCCTTGATCAGAAAGTCAGCATCCGGTGATGATGATGCACAAGATCACAAACCGTCAGAAAAGTCATCAAGGAGAAAATCTGAGAGTGTCGCTTCTTGTAGGCGCAAATCACATGCTGGAGACACAAGTTCAATGGAGAGAATCACTGAGCTACCTGAAAACAAACACAAGACCTCTCGTCGCCGTTCTTTCATGGGGTATATATACATATATGCATTCTTATTTACTCAAGTTATACATAAAAATCATCACTAGTTTTTGAACTACTTCTAAAAAGAGTTTAATTTTCATACATTGTATGATTTTACATCTGTGAGCCAATTAGAAATCTCTCCCTAAGAATGCCTTTTAAAGTAACTATTATAAAAAGTCATTAATCTTTATTAGACATGACAATTCATGATCAGACAAGTGTAAAAAAAACTTGTACTCTGTCAGTGTATTCTAATTAAATTCTACTAAAAGTATTAGTTTTCTTTCACGGGGTATGATCATCTCAAAATATAGTTTTTTTTCCTTTTCAAAACTAGTTTTTGAGTGATCTCTGCAAGTCTTACAATATGTAATTTATGTCTGATCCTATATTTCAACTTTGTCTGTCTAATTTCTATATATCCATGTTTCAGGTTCATCAGGAAAAGTCAGTCTAACTTTGGAAGCTTCAATGATGAAGCAGTTGTAGAGAACAGCTCTGAGAGTAGTGATGAGGATGATGAGAAGCCTGAAAGTTTTGATGGCAAAGTACAGAAGAAGTAAAAGAGAAAGGGTCTTGATCTTGCTACCACACTTGAACGTATTGAGAAGAACTTTGTCATTACTGATTCAAGGCTGCCGGACAACCCCATTGTAAGATTATCTTTTTTCATACCATTTAATGCTCCAATGCAACAAAAAATGGTGAATTTCTCTATGGGATTCGTGTACTAGAGATGAGCTTAAGATGATTAAGTTTTTATTTGGTTTTCCAGATTTTTGCATCTGATAGCTTCTTGGAGCTTACAGAGTATAGTCGTGAAGAAATCTTGGGAAGAAATTGCAGGTGTGATTTAAATATTATATACTTACCATGAAAATGAATATCAAAAAACAGAAATTGAGTATTATAAATAGGTGCTTCAAGCTTTACCTGAGGCTTCATTGACTGGAGTATGGATGCTTTCATGAAGGTTCAATCGCAAAACTATATATAAAAGAATGCAATCGTTGCATACAGAATACATATAAAGAAAAATACCGAAAACTTGAGGAAACTAAACTCTAAAATTGTTACATGAATAGTTTACTAATGCTAGATGGAAGCTAGAAATACAAATTAATTTAATTTTGCTTCGTAAAATCTTCCGGAGATTGATATACCGGGAAATGATCTGGAAGGTGTTCGTAAAATGCCAAAAATCAGTAGTATTTATTGATATGCTACGTGGTGATATAAGTTTTTGCAAGGACCTGAAACTGATCCAGCAACAGTGAGAAAAATTAGAGAGGCTATTGACACTCAAACTGACGTTACCGTGCAGCTTATTCATTATACCAAGAGTGGTAAGCTTATTTAATGCTCTATAGGTAGACCAAGTTCAATGAGCTGATTCATTTTAGATTGGATTTTTGTAGGTGTTACTTGAATTTGGTATAGCAGTATATGATGAAAAAGTTCTCAGGATTTCAATGTCACACTATATTTTTCTTTATTAAAAAGAAACAAAAATGTTATTGTCTCCATATTTTTCCGTGAATAACCTGTATGAGTAGCTAGACTGTAGGAGATGAAAAATAGTTCGATATTTTCATAAATATCCTTGTTTTCATATCATGAATCTTTCTCATAGTTTTCAAAGGAAAATAACTATTTAACAACTTGAAGCTAAATATGGTTGCTGATATTATTCTGCTCGATTCAGGTAAAAAGTTCTGGAACTTGTTTCATTTGCAGCGTATGCGTGATCAGAAGGTGCAGTTTATGATAATAACTTTTGTTTTTGGTAGTTTATCATATCTCATTTACCAAAGCTTCTAACAGAAACAAAGGTTAACCTGTTTCTCTTTTTCTTTGTTCAACAGGGAGAGGTACAATATTTTATTGGAGTTCAACTTGATGGTAGTCAACATGTGGAGCCACTTCACAACCGCATTGCAGATGATACTGCAAAAGAGGGAGAACAATTGGTTTGGTTTCTATCCAAGTGCTTCATTAGTTTAACATATGTAGAGATCTCCAATTTTCTGTTGGTTTTTAACATCACCATACATCCAAATAGAGGCTTTTAGTTTGAAAGTCTATAAAAGCCTACAGTTCCTCTATTATGACCAAAGAGAAAGTTTTGGATATAATTTGTTGGTATTATCTGAAATACTAGGAACTCTGTTCAATTTGTTATGCTTTGTATTTTCCAAGTTATAACAAGTTTATTTGACATCCATTATCAGGTAAAAGAAACTGCGGAAAATGTTGATGATGCACTGAGAGAACTTCCAGATGCTAATATGGTAATGTCTTCTGACTATCAGTATCCTCTGAAAAGCTTTTGCATTCAACTTTTCTCATAATCTTTTTGGCTACCTTCAGAAACCAGAAGATTTATGGATGAATCATCCAAAAGTGGTTCATCCCAAGCCTCATAGGAGGGATGAAGCTGCTTGGAAAGCCATTCAGAAGGTAGTACTTATGTAGTTGAAATTATGTCATAGTTTCCAGTATTTCTTGGTATTGATATTAGCTAGTTAAAGATTCAGAAGGTACTAGTTCAGAGTATGACCATAAACAAATAACTCGACACATGTGATGAACATTTCAACATGTCTCGTTTGAAATTTGTGCTGGCTTCCATTCTTGTCTTGCCTTTACTAGACTATTTTACTTTTTTTTCAACCCCACAATAAATTCAAATATTATGATTATGTCTCTTTCTTTTTCAGATTTCATTTTTTGTAGAATAGAAACATTTTTATCTTTATATTTTTCAGATTTTTTTTAATTATGTATTCTATTGAAGATTATTTGAATTGGTGAACATGACATTAAGGATCCTTCTCTGTCTATATGGTTGTTATATTTTAAATTTTCATCCCAGTCACTTTTGAATATCTCCTGTATGTTACATTTTGCAAATTGATCATGTGGTCATGGTGTTGCAGATCCTAAGTAGTGGAGAGCAGATAGGCTTGAATCATTTTAGGCCAGTTAAACCTTTGGGATCAGGAGATACTGGCAGGTTTTTTTCCCGATTCTCTTTTCAACTTCCCAACATTTGAAATGTGCATGAACAGGGGGCATGGGGCTTAAATTAATTGCTTGCTGAAACAAATTGTAACTATATATATGACTGTGATGCTCAGGAAACATATAACATGGGACCTAAGAATCAAAACCTGAAACTATAATTTCATAGTATGTTCAGTCCCTTTCAGTATGGTGGATTAACTGCAACAACCACTTATGAACATAATTTTTTTAAATGATTGCAATGCTCCAACTCCAAGTATTACCCACTTGCCAAATAATTCCTAGTGCCCAACCGTGTATGTTTTTTGGTGTAATGAGTGCTTTTAAACTAGTAAGTCTAATTCTTCAATGAAATTTCAGCATATATTGGAAACTTGTAGGTGAACTAGTCTGTAGTTTAGCTGATTTTTTAAAAAAATTCTAAAACCTTGATCAGAATTTCTTCATTGATTTGAGTGATGTGAAGTTTTTTCTCTGTTCATTATTTTTTCCAATCAAGCATCTAGGGCAATGTTATTATATCACTCTTTTACTGGCTTACAGTGTCTATCTGGTGGAGCTAGGTGAAACTGGTCATTATTTTGCCATGAAGGCTATGGAGAAGGATGTTATGCTCAATCGTAACAAGGTACAGAATATATTTATTTGACTTTTTTTTGTTTTTACTTGTCACCTCCTACCATCAATAGTTTTAGAAATGTTTACTTGGAAATTGTTCAAAACTGTATTCCTAGCACTCCTCTTGGCTTTATATTCTTTGCCTTTTGGTATTACATTTTATTTTTTTTATCAGATATTAAAACAATTTTGTCCTAGTGGGTCACTTTTAACAGTAACTGTAACTACAGGTGCATAGAGCTTGCACAGAGAGAGAGATCCTCGACATGTTGGACCACCCTTTTCTTCCTGCATTATATGCTTCCTTTCAGGTTTGTAACTCCAGTGCACTTCAAAGTAAGATAGTTATCAGAGAATAATGAAAATGGAACTCAAACTATCATTGATCACCGATACAAGCACAATGAGTTCTTAAACTCAAGCTCCGAAAACTGAAAACTAACTACCATCTGTCTTAACTGCTAAAATATAACTACCAACTGAATATAAGATTAACTAACTAGAATTAGTTTGATTTTACATCTTCTGTCAATAGTTGTTAATTTTTATTTTTTAGAGACTGGAGAAACATCAGGATCTTTATGATTTCTTGAAGAATGATCACTCACCCTGCCGCCACTCTGTTCTAGCCTGTGATTAAAAAGTGAAAATTGTCACAACTCACAAGCTCTTTAACATACACCCTTGCTTTCATGGAGGATGGTTTCACACGATATTCCCTGCCTTGTTGTTTATTATGCCTACATTTCCTATTTCATTTAATTCAAAATTTTCTACTTACTAGATAACAATCGATGCATCCATTATTACTACTGACAATAAAAATGAAATTGTAAATTCTTTGAAACTTGCTTAATTTGCAGACCAAGACACATGTTTGTTTGATAACTGATTATTGTTCTGGTGGAGAACTATTCCTTCTTCTTGACCGACAGCCAGCTAAGGTTCTCAGGGAAGATGCAGTGAGGTATATTATGCTACTATGCAAGTATCTATGCATGTTTATTATAACTTTAGAGTTTGAAGACAATCAAAATTGCTAATGAGGAAGGGGAGGTTAGAAAACAATCATAAGTTTTTCTTTGTGTTTATAACTGCTAAATTATCTTCTTGTATACTTATGGAAAAAACTGCAAGCCTCAAGTCTTCTATGTCAATCACAATAAATTGAGTCCCTCGATATGTATTCCTTTGTCATGATTTTTTTATTCAACCTCAAACTTTCTTCAGTTAACCTTTATATACACACACACATACATGTTTTACTACAACTTAAATAAATAGTTGTAACCATACCCACTATTAAAGCAGATGATCCTTCAACAGCCAGTTACTAGCGTTTCTCTCCTTTCCTTTAACTGACATAATGTGCTTGATAATAATAGATTTTATGCCGCTGAAGTAGTTGTTGCATTGGAGTATCTTCATTGTCAAGGTAGGTTCTACTTTCATACGACATGATAACGAAATATTTTTTGGGCAATGAGTGTGCTACCTTTTAACTCGTGAACTTTTCTTTTCAACTTGGGAAGTGTTTGATTGACAAAATCATTCCAAACCAACACTCAAACAGCAATCATCTATAGATGTTGAAAAATATTTTTCTCAAATTATCAGATGTTATAAATTGACCTAGTAGGATTATATGATCCTTTCTTATTGTGAAATTCTGTCCTAGCAAGAAATCTTTGTACTTTAAAATTTATGTTTACATATATTAATTTAAGACATTCAAACAACATCTATTATAATAGTATTGTTTGGTGAGAATTCACAGGGATAATATATCGGGATTTGAAGCCAGAAAATGTGTTACTACAAAGCAGTGGACATGTGTCTCTTACAGATTTTGATTTGTCGTGTTTAACATCTTGCAAACCACAGTTATCTTAGAGACAAGAGCTACAGATGATGAAATTTTTATTTAGAAGAAATACTTTATAACTCTACTGAAACAAATTTATGTTATGTCTGATTGCACTCTTTAATTTACAGCTTCTATTTCCAACTATAAATGAAAAGAAGAAAGCTCAGAAAGTCCAATACGCTCCTATATTTATGGCTGAACCTATGCGAGCATCAAATTCTTTTGTGGGCACTGAAGAGTACATAGCTCCGGTTCGTTGTTTCTGGACATTATTTTTTGTGCAGACAATCATTTAAAGATTCAAATTCTTATGGAAGCATGCATGATATAGTCAGCGTGTTTCACCTTATAATTTGAAAGATCAAGTTGAACCTGTTAGAAGTATATAGTTAACGTGTTTCACCTTATAGTCTTTATTCTTGATATACTTAACGAGAAGGTGAGGACTTGCAGTTTGTTTGTATAATCATTCTTGATAAGCTTGCCAACTAGACATACAGATTATTGCATTCATGTCATTTAAACTTGTTTGAACTTTTTGTTTCTCACAACTTGTTTAAATTGTAATTGTCAGATCAAATGTTCAATGCTTGTGCAGGAAATTATAACGGGTTCAGGCCATACAAGTGCTGTGGATTGGTGGGCTCTTGGTAATCTTTTAATTCTTACAATAAATAAAGGCTATTAGGCAACTAAATCAATTTTGAAAAGAAAAAAAACTAAAAAAAATCGAAACGAAAAATTGAATGCATTGTATTTATTGTGTAGCGGACATGTTTATATTAGAAAAAGTTTGGTTTTCTATCAGTGAAAACTTTTTTGCCATAGTTGAATCGGACAATAGCATTCTACCTGTCTTTTATACATATGGTATTCTATTATGAGTAGATGTTAATTCTTTTTGTTTCTTAATCTTTTGCTTTTTTTCACCCTTTTATTTATTTTTGGCGTATACCTATTGTTTCCTCGATCGAGTAGATTTTAGGATATGGAGAGAACGAATTGAATAAAAGTTAATCACAAAGACTTTTGAGATGCTAAAAACAAACATTCATCCTGATTGCATATTTCTCATGATAAGGATTGTCATTAATTGAATTTACTGGCCGAAACTTAACCTATTGGTCTCTCACATAAAAGACACACGGCTATACTCAAAAACATATTTTTGACGGCATGCCTTATTTTTTTTCAGGAATTCTTTTAAATGAAATGTTTTATGGGTATACACCATTCAGGGGAAAGACTAGGCAAAGAACATTTACAAATATTCTCCACAAGGACCTTAAATTTCCCAAAAGTAAACAGGTGAGGTTGCTCTTCTTGATCACAACCTAAATGTTCACACTGGTTGTTTACATATTGTTTCTGTGTGACATTATTTCCATCTCTGTACTTCTAAAAGTAATTCTTCAGACTAGGTGAAGCAGTAATTAATGCAACTTAATATTCACATTTGATGCTTAGAATATATATTCTGGTGTGGCATAGATTCCTTCTGTTACTAGTGTCAGAATATATCCACTCCCAGTAGAACTTATATATTTCTTGGTGGAACAGGAGTCTCCATATATTATTGTAGAGAGAAGTCATTTTCTTGAAAGTTCAATGCAATCAAGATCACTCTCAATCTCTACAGCCATAACACTGCCATAGGCTTGACCATATTCTCAATTTCCTAAGAAAAGACAACACATGCACATTTGATCAAAAGGGCTTTCAGGGTTGTAACTTGGCTTGACTAGAGGGTGGATATATTTGGAAAGTGACTAAGCAAATGTTGAGATTGAAATAACATCAACTTTCCCATTCATTCAGATTTTCATTCATTTCATTCCACTACCTCTTTTTAGCATTTCTTTTTCTTTTGCATTTCCCTTTTCATTTTTGCTTTGCCTCCTTTTTCTTTCATTTCATTTCAGATCATCTTTTGATTTTTCTTCTTTCATTTCTAACACTTTTCACCTGAATTCTTTTCTTTCATCCACAAATCACATTTGCATTCCAATCTCAACCAAGGTGAGGTTATGATAGTGGTTTTCATGTCTTTATCAGGTTTTTGAACAATTAGGTCTTAGGCTCAAAAGGGCTAGCAAAGGATCATTATTTTCAGAAAAGGCTATTTGGCTCAAGCTTAAAAGAATAAAATTGCCTTTATCACATCATGTATGCATGCATCATAGAGAAACAGGGCAAGTTCTAGAGTGTTACCACCGTGAGAACTCTCTAAAAAGAAAAATTTTCTGTATAGGCACAATTCTCACAGGCTATAGTATCAAGCTAGATTTGTTGATTCAAAATCAAACATCATATCCATTTTAACAATCACTCAGTCATGCAATAATTCCAGATTCCAATCATTATTCATGCAATGCAATTCTCAATTGTTCTAATCACAATTTCCCTGTTCTTAATCAAGTTTTCACTGATTCAGCTTTGTAAAATCTGGGTCATGCTTTATCAAAAGTGTCTAATATGTACTCCTACAGTGTATGCTAGGAATTAGACAGTAAGTTACTTATCCACAAAAAGAATTTCTGACCCCAAAAAGAATTTCAGACATCCTTTGTTCTCAACATCATTAATTTCCTCAATTAACGCATACCCCCAATTCCCAGATTTAACATTTGCTGTCCCCAGCAAATAATTAAGGACTAGGTATTGAAAGAAAACAAAATGGTAGGCGTTAATTGAGAACACAACATCACACAGAACATCAGTCTAATATATACCCCAACATATGTACCAAGGTTCAAAGCAACTATCAACAAAAACTACTAAATAAAACAAAGGATAAGTCTAAAATGTAGAAACCAAAGTAAGCATAAATAAAACACTGGAATAGTAAACAAA
>PYAF01001219.1:75590-88843 GCA_007407185.1 Glycine tomentella | reverse complement strand
GGTTCCAAGACTAGAGCCCCAATATGTCTATTGTGAACCCTAACTCTAAACTCTCACCTAGGTTAGCTAAGTCTAGAAAAGAGATGAAAAGATTCAAGCAAAGTGTAATGAAATAGCATAGCATAAAGGAATAATCACATTCAATCCATTCCAAATGAAAGTTACATAGAGTATTTGCCCTAATTACAAGAGAAACTAATCAAACCTCACAGGGCTGGCCTTGGTACAACAAAAAGAAGCATGATGCAGATATGTACAAGGAAGAAGAGGAAGGGAAGAGGGAAGAACCCTCTTCCCCTCACACCCAAACCCTAGCAAAGGCTTCCAAGCTTTCTCAAACCCTCCTTTGGTGATGAATTTCGTCCAAAAGCCCTTCATTCTGTGCTGAGGCTCATTATTTATAGGGTAGCAAGTGCAATCTCTGTTTTGCCCTTATTATGCAGAGTCTGTCGACTCCCACGCTGGTAGCGTGGGATCCCACGCTGGCAGCGTGGCATTCCAGAGAAAATTGCTTCTTTACTTCACATCCCACGCTGGTGGCGTGGGTATCCACGCTGACGGCGTCAGATGCAGAACTAGCCTATGTACCCCCGATAGTACATAGGCTTGATTTCTTCTCTGCATAATTCTCTGCTATTTCACCTGCTAAACATCAATCTAGACCAAAATACCTCATTGAAGCACATAAATTACATTCATACCAAAAGGAAGCTATTTATCATATAAAATGATGCATTTAACGATCTAATTAAGCTTGGAAAGCATCATGTGCTAGGCACATATCATTCAACAATAAAAAGTGTAAAAGAAATTGAAATATGAGCCATTGATGTCAAGTTGCATTTATAGTTACCATGTGGGACTTTGGATTAAAATAAAACATTCAATTGCCTTTTCATGCATATCCACAAAATATGCTTTTGGACTATACTAAAAAACAATATAACAATTTGCTTAATTTCAAGAACTCGGATTTGGACTTTCACAAGAAATACTTACGGAAATTTCATCTCATTAGAGACTATGCATTATGCTGAATAATTAAACCTCCAAAGTTTAAATTCATCTATATGTAAATGAACAAGATAAAATCATGATGCAGGTAAGTTTCAGTGCAAAGCAGTTAATGTACCGGTTGTTGAACAGAGATCCCAAAAGCAGATTGGGTTCAAGAAAAGGAGCAAATGAAATTAAGAACCATCCGCTCTTTCGAGGTGTCAATTGGACCCTAGTTCGTTGCACGGTAACATGAGTTAACTATTACTATACTATGTTTTCCTTCATTCTTTAGTCCATATTGTCATTGCATGTTTGAGTAGTAAAACATTCATGTGTTGCCAGAAACCTCCTGAGCTTGATGCTCCTCTCTTGGAGACAACTGAAGAAGGAGAAAAGGAAGCCAAATTTGAAGATCAAGTGCAGGAGGAGATGAGCGTCTTCTGAAAGGTCTCTCTATATACATATACAGGAGCAAATAAACTTGTTTCATGAATCATGAATCAAATCAGTTGAACTTAAATTAAAAATTGATTTGGTTAAATAAATAAGTTGAACTTGAGTTTAAGTATAATTTTACTGGTTTGGTCCATAATTTGATCTCGTATTAAATTCAAACAATTAATTTTTTTTACCTAATTTCATATAATTTTTTTGTATGAAATAAATATATAAATAAAAATATGTAATGTAACAAAATCAAAATTTTGAATTGAGTTAAAAGAAAAATTCATGTGAAATTCAAGTTGGACTTCGGAGTTAAGTCAAATCTAGTTGAGTGTAACACTTTAGATAGGCTAGTTTCTAGGCCTATGTGAAAGTATAAGTGTATAATTATAAAGTAAATGTAAGTTTCTAGCTCACGTCTCTCATATTCTCACTACACACAATTTTAGTGACTAGCTAAATTATTGTCTTGTCTACTGTACTGCAGGTTAAAGGATGAGGTTATATCTGCTCCAGAATTCACTTTGAGTTATTTTCGTTCTCGAGTCTGTGGTAGCCAAGTTATGCAATCGAAATTCACAATATTTGTGTGCTTGAGTCGGTGGTAGCCAAGTTAAGGAATCCAAGTTTGATTGTGTAACATGTTCGTTGTAAGTTATGAATGGTGTGATGTTTCTAAGTTACCCAGTGATGATGTAAATCTTTTTTTGTCTTAATATATCGTGTGTTTTCTTTGTCCCTTTCATTCTCTCTGCCTAGTTTATTGCGATGCCGATGGATAGCGGTGCATTACCATTTCCACAATTCCGCCACATGACATACCATCCACCAACAAATAACAATCGTTTATTGACCTATCTAATCTAAACTGTTTTTAACCATTCTAACTAATTTGTGTACGATTAACTCATTTAATCATGACATGAAATCTTATATGTTGATTTGGGCCTTTATTCCTTCAATGCTGACCCAAGTCCATTGAGGATTCTAAAATCCTAAACTTAATTCACCCATTTAAATATATTAGTTGAGGGTGGATATAGGTAGACTCAGACTAAAGAAACCATAAGAGAATTTTGAGACTCTCAAGTAACAATCTTGAGTGTATATTTAAGCAAGCATTATGCTTTGCATATTTGAGAGATCACCATTGTCAGAGAGGTTGAGTGAAACACCACAGTGGTGCATTTGATTGTAACCCATTGAAGTTGATTCTAGATTAGTGTCCTGTGAGTTTTACTTCATATTTAGGAAGGTTTTGTCCACGTTGAACAAATTGATTGTGTTCTCTTTCGTTTTCTTCCTTTTTATTTCGCTTTCGCATTTGATTTGAGGGTTCGTATTACTCAACATTACCTACCCTTGAAAAGTTATGAGAAAGAGTGTCATTTTTCTTTCAAGAAGTAGTATCGTTCTACAACCATGATTTTCTTAACGGATTATGTTATTGATGAATTATCTAAGTAAATCTAGCAATTATAAACTAGTGATAACAAAAGAATCAAGTGATAACAAGCCAAGTCATATTTCTATACTTTAATCATGTTTAAATAATAAGTGTTAAATAAACTAGTTAAACTAGAATTAAGTATAATTTAACTCATTGGTTTAATAAACTCAACACATTATATTTATATAATTGATTTTTTAATTAACTTCATATTTATTTTATTTTTCTTTGAAACATATAAAATAATTATGTTTTTAAATTAAATCAAGTTAAGAAACAGAACCAAATCATTTACAAACTTAAATTGAGTTAAGTTTGACTAAAAAAAGGTTTATATCAAATTTGTGTGAGTTTCAATCATTCTTGTCGAATGTCAAGTTGAATCATACTCAGAATAAGAATTAAAAATATATTTAAAAATAATTATCCTGATTACGTTTTTCAGGAGGCATGTGCTTTCAACTTTCAAGTTGCTTTGGCGTTCCCAACCAGGCTTTTGGAGACATCGTACAAATGCAAAAAACACTTTACAAGTTGGCAATGACCTCCAAAGTAGGAGTAGTAACCATGCAGAGACCTTTTTAGTACGAATCCACACAATAGTCAACATAATTGACTATTTGTTATTTATAACATAATAACGAGGACGCAATTATGTAGTCGCTTATTCCTATATACTCGGGGAAAAAAATAGTACAATACTCCTTTTAATTGAGGAGCAAACAACGGTTTCTTTTTTTGTTCTGTTTAACTTTATTACTAGTGGATCTGTGCCTGTGCCTATCATCATTTTTTTAATAAATTAAAAATTCAATAAATGAATACGGAAATGAAGAGAAATACAGGAATACTTAAGAGGAAGGTTGAATAGAAAATACTCGGTAGATTTGTGGAATGTTGTTGAACCTTTGTTAGACATCTCAGAAAATTTATCTGATTTGTTCTTTAAAGTGTGTGTGTGCGTGTGTGTGTGTGTGTGATTGATGAATCAAAAAAATCTCTCTCGCCATGACTGGAATATTTGGAAGAGATGCAATAAGAAGTTGTGGGAGGCTAGGGAAGAATTATTGGATTCGAGGTTCTTGCTAGAGCTACAACGTTACTAGGTGAGTTGTTGTCACTTGTCACACATTTTATCATATTGCGTCATATTAATAATTAATAAATAAGATAATATGGGAATATGAAGAATTCTAATTAGATGTAAGTTCTATACAACATATAAATTAAATTCATCAAATAATATTATGTCCAATTACATTATGAAAAAGAATTGAATAGAAACACTTGTGAGTTGACACAACTAGTTAAAATTCTGGTATAACTTTTACCTTTTTTAACGAGTGTGAATATGAATATCTTTTCACTTTTTAAGATTGGTGTTGCAATTAGCCAAATAGGTGTAACCATTGGGAGTTCAATAGTTTAGACTTTTATAGTAATCTTCTGGTTAAACTTGTTGCTTCGAAATTAATTAAGTAGTTATAATTAAGTAAAAGTGTTTCCATTTTAAGGTAAGTTTCTAATGATAGTTTCTATTAAGTGTGTTTGGTTTGATATTATAAAATTGATTCTGGATTTAGAATTGAGTTTAGATTAAATTTTACATGTTTGATTTTATGTTAAAAAAGATTTTAAAAATTATTTTTTTGAAAAGGATTTTAAAATTGATTTTAGATCCATAATTAATTTTAAGTTAAAATAATTTTAAATAACTTTTAAGTTAAATAAAAATTTTATATTAAATTTTACTTATAACTTAATTTTATAATAAAAACATTCAAATACAAATTAATCATAAAAAAATCAATTTTAATTAAATCAATATAAATCCAAACACACACAATGCTCCTTGTGGCTTGTGGTAGCACTTTTTCGAATATTTTTTTTAATAAAAGCAAAACCACTAGTATTTTGTTGGTCTTGTATGAATGATTTTGTAATTTGCAAAATGAGAATAGTATTAGGTAGGTTAGTGAAGTAGAAAGGTTGGGCAGGTATGTGCACATGGCAGTAATAATGTCCCCGAGTCCCCCTCTCACACAAAGAAATAGTTGTATTTTTGTTTAATGCATTAGTATTATTGTTGAGACTTGAGACCACTTCTTGGATTCTCTTTCTCTCTCTCCTTCTGTAAGTAACTCTAAATGCTGTGTGAGAGTTTCTGGCAAAAACATCATTCCCAATTTTCCAATTCTGATTTCTTCATCTAACTAACTTGGTGTTGGTGTAGTATAACAATACACAATTCACTTCCTTGGTGAAACAATTCAATGGGTGGAGACAGTGCTCTGAAATCCAGAGAAGTATCAGCGATGATAAAGCAGGGTTTCATACCCGACCCGAACCTCTCTTTCTCACCTTCCAGAACCTTCTCTCCTCCTCCTTCCTCAACTCGCCCGAGTCAGACTCAGAATCAAACTCAGTCCCACCCTCACACTCAGACTCTCTTCGACATGATGTCGGAGGAGCACAAATTCTCCGACGAGAAGCGCCGAAAGACGCAAGATCGAGTCTCCAGGCTCCTCGACGAGCCCGCCCTGCGCGCCTCCAGCGGCGACGTCAGGCTCACGGTGATCGGCAGGGACGGCTTCAGGGTCTCCATGGAGGTCCGCAAGACCGTCCTCGCTGACAAGAGCCGCTTCTTCGCCGACAAGCTTCGCTGCTACGGCGGCGGCCTCTCCCACTCCGTCGAGATCAGCGACTGCGACGACGTCGAAGTCTACGTCGAGGCGGTCGTTTTGATGCACTGCGACGATCTCAAGCCGAGGTTACGCTCCATGGCTGAAGGAGTTCCCAAGATTTTGAGCTTGCTCAAGGTACGTTGTGAAACTCACCCACCGTGCTTAACCAACTGAGCTAGAATCCTCTTATACCACACAATTTAGTTGAATGAAATTGAGTTAGGTGAGGTAAGTAATATAATTAAGTTCAAGTTTGAATAAACTGTTTCTATAAGGAAAAATAAAATAAGAAGGTAAAGTGAATTTAGTTCTCTGTTATGCATAATCAAAATTAGCTTGAATAGATAAGTTTAATTAAATAATTGAAAACTTTGTGCATTTGCATAATAGGTTTATTATTTTTTACAAGTTTATCCCATTAGAGCCTCATTAATTAGAATTTATCACTTGCAGAAGCTTAATTCAATAGGCTTGGGTAGATAAGTTTAATGAAATAAATTGAAAAGAAATTCATAGATTAGGTGCTTGTATGATGAGATAAAATCAAGTAAATTTTGTTGCCATATAAGCTCTTCAGAATGCATCCACTTGTTTTGTACACAGTTTGGGTTGTGGCTAATTATGTTAGAGTGTGAAAATTATACTCTATTGAATCTTAACTATAACCACGTTAGCTCTTGATTCTTATTACTTTGTCCTTTCTTTTTGTTTTTGTTTTCTTGACTGAGATTGGTTACTTATGTTCATGTATTTTTACTTCTTTTGTAGGTTTCAGCAGCTATCATGTTTGACCTAGGGGTTGTCTCATGCCTGGAATATTTGGAATCTATTCCGTGGACTGAGGATGAACAGGAGGAAGTCATATCTCTGCTAGAACATCTGCAGATTGATGACTCTGCAACTGAAGTTCTTCTTAGAGTATCATCTGATCCATCTACTGCTGATAGAGCTGACGACATCTTCTTGAACCTGCTAAGTGGCATTCTACAAGCAAAAGACGACAAAGCTCGCAGGGAAATGAAAGCTCTGCTATCTAGATTGCTTAAAGAGGATGTGTCTAACGATAGCAGCAGACTTGATGTTTCCAAAGACACACTTTATCATCTTTGCCACAAGTGCATCAGTTCTCTTCTCCTATGCCTGTCCGAAGCAACTGGCAGCGATGAGAAGCTGGATCGGGGGGCTATAATAAGCAACATAACTCGTGAAGCTGACAATATTCAGTGGATTGTTGACATTTTGATTGGCAAAAAGATGAGTGATGAATTTGTGAAAATATGGGCAGAGCAGAAAGAACTTGCTACACTTCACTCCAAGGTTCCAACAGTTTACCGCCATGAGATCAGTAGAATCACAGCACAACTGTGCATTGGCATTGGAAGGGGACACATACTGGTGCCAAAAGAAATTCGATTTTCCGTCTTGTCAACATGGCTAGAAGCTCTATATGAAGATTTTGGATGGATGAGGAGAGCTTCTAGAGCTGTTGACAGGAAATTGATTGAGGATGGACTAAGCCAAACTATATTGACACTTCCTTTACTCCAACAACAATCTGTGTTGCTGAATTGGTTTGATAGATTTCTTAATAAAGGAGATGACTGTCCAAATATTCAGAAGGCATTTGAGATTTGGTGGAGAAGGGCTTTCATCAGACAGTATTCAGCTGAGCCTGAAAATTCCCAGTTGCAAATAACTCTCTCTGATTACCCCAGCTGAAAGGTAGGTATGCAAGGAACCTTAAAGAAAGAGTGATTGGCAATTGTAAATAACAAGTACCATTTTGCATTTTTCTCTTCTGCTTTGGCCTGATACGAGCAATTTGAATTTTCATTTTTGCCCATTCCTATATTTTGACCCGTAAATAGATGAAAGCTATGTTACCTGGACTCAGGTAAAGCTTTGTGTTGAAGATAAACACAGTGAAGGGTAGGAGAGTTTGGGGTGGTGGAAGTATTTGTTGTTCTTACTATAAAGGATTGAATTGAAATGGTAAAAACTTGCCGCTGTATCCGAGGAACTAATTGAATGATTTGATAATGTGCTATTCAACCCAAGAAATCTAAATGAGAAAAGTATGTTATATCTTCAGTGCTGAATAGTTTTAGTAGAAAAGTGATACACACGTAGATGAGTGTGTTAATTTTTTTATTTTTTTATTTATCATTAACTCTTTTGTGTGTATCTCTCTCATATGGTCCAGTACTGGAAAGGATACACAGTCCAATATAAAGGTTAACTCATTTATATACAAGAAAAAGAAAAGCCTACATTTTGTACAATTTTTGTAATTTTTTGAAAATCAGAGGAAATATAGGCATCAAATAGATTAAGTTTTATTATTACAAATGGATTACGTAGGACATTACTTAGCACAATGGTAAAAAAAAACGCTGGATATGCTCTTATAAATGTCATGATATTTTTGTCAAGCAATAAAATTAATGATCAAGGACATTTTGTTGGTCTAAATACCCTCAAAGTGATCTACTCTTCTGCCTGCATAAAACACTAAGTTCTATCAGAACACGTTCCTCTACAATTGTGATATAACTGTTGTGTCATGCAGTTCCATCTTTTACCTTTTAATTTTATAAACTTTCATTTAGTTTTATAATTTAATGTATAAAAAAACATTTTTGATGGTAAAGATTTGTGCAATTGAAATTTCTAACTGCAGAAGATCCAATTTTATCACTTCATCACCTTTAAGAGTGGTGATTTCAAGATTAAGATAAGTTCAGTTTCATGTTCCGACTGTCATGGAGGTGTTCAAAACTTCCCACAAGCCACAAAATGGGTTGCATGAGCAAAGAAATTTTTAGAAATTTAGTCAGAAGTTTAAGCTACAAAATATTACATTGGTCCTTAGAAACAAATTATAGGGTAAAATATATTATAACTTTTTCAAGTGTTATCTTAGAAATTCACCCTATCAACTTATCAATTTAAAACTAAATTAAACCCAAAAAATAATTAGAAAATCAAATCAAACAAAAATAATTAACTAGAGGATAAAAAATTAATTTAACCTACATTTCAAGGAATAAAAAAACACAATACTTTCAAAAAAGCCAAATTGTGTTAATTCATTTTTGCAGTTATAAGAAAATCAGCACAAGATTCAAAAGAGAATGACATGCTACCATTACGAAATTTGTAGTCAAGGGACGAATGGAGAGGCAGACACGGATCCTGAGACCCCCTTAAAGTTAGTTAATGTACAATTATATAAAATGAAATATTTATGGTATTAATATAAACCAAGGTTAGTAAGTGCAAAATTATTTAAAATTAGTTATTTATTATTGTTACTATAATGGTTAAGGTGATACCTAAAATAAAAATGTGTAAAATTAATCATTTTGTTATTTTTATGATAATGGTTTTGATTAATATCATTTAAAATAAAAATATTAATTTTTTAAAATTATTACTTATTAAAACTTAAGCATTTAAACAATTACAATGAAAGAAAAAAATTCCCCCATCCCCTAATAGGTTTCTAGATCCACCCCCAACATTTAAACAAAACCGTTATCCTACTATATGAAATAAACTACATGGATTACACTATGTCTATAAGGGATTTATAAAATGCAAAATTTCACAATGATCACTAATCATTAAAATCATATTTTGGCTAAAAGATACAAGCAATGCTCGGTTGAAAATAATGTCTCCTTTTCTTTCCTATCCCCTTCCCATGTGCTTGAACTCTGGTGATAGCTAAAGACCATTTGGAAGCCAAGAAATCTCATTCCATGCATGCATCTCTAAACAGAGAAAGGTTCTGCAATAGTTTTTGGCAAAATATATGCACATACATTTCAAATTTCCCAACATAAGCTGACAACATTCAATGCACTCCGACCTGGATGATCCACATTCTTGCTGGAAATATGTATTTCAAATTCAAGATAGAATAGGACTGGTACCATGAAGCAACTCCGGAGGATCCAACCTAAGAAAGTGCCAAGAGGAATTAGCCAAAGTCTGTCTGTGTCTGTTATAAGGACCATGATGAAAAACAAATATGATCCAAAATTCTAAATTGAATAGAAAGCGTATATAATGGTGACCTAGGAAAGGAGTTCAGAAAAGGAAGAAACATGCAACTATTGCTGAATGAAAGCCCATATTTGAGTTATATATATATGGCTACTATCTATTTCACTAATCACTACTTTTTATAAAATACAAATTTAATAAATTTAACAATATCGTAATGAAAATGGATATTTAGGATAAATAAAAAAGGTTTAAATATGTTTTTGTCCCTGTGAGTTAGTATTGTTTCAATTTTGGCCCCTGTAAGTTAGTGTTGTTTCAATTTTGGTCCCTATAAGTTTTTTTGTTCAGTTCATTTTTAGTCCCTATAAGTTCGCGCCTTAATTTTAGTCTCTCTAACAATGTGTTTTTCAAATGTTAGTCCTTGTAAACGTGAACTTAAAAGGACTAAGAATGAAAATTTTAAATCTAAAAGGGACTAAAATTATAAATAAAAAAAAATGCAAACTTAAAAGGATCAAAATTAAAAGTGTTAACTTACAGGGACCAAAAACATATTTAAGCCAATAAAAATCTTATATCATTTCATGGAAATATAAAGTCTATTTCTAAAATGATATCAAAGCTACCTGAAAATGTCTAATAAATTTTTTACATTCTAGATATCTAGACTTGATGGGGAAGGGAGGTGTGCTCAGATGTAAATATGGCCAATAATAAAATTCAACCCCAAAAAAATGCCTTAACCACCAGGCTCTAACACCATGTCAAGGGTTCCTAAAGCTTAATATTTCAGGTAGAGGTTCATGAATGACATATCTCTTAACAATAGTCATTTGATTTATATATGATTTTATCTTTAAATTACAAGATCTCTACAAAGACGATCTTGACATACATAGCCCAATCATAACTATAAACTGCAATTAAGCTAACAGTGGTCCCAAAGATCCAATCTAACCCGAAAGAGTTATTGTATGCAACTATCCATGTTCAACAAATAAGACTAACATTAAAAGCACTATTATGTAACCACATTAGCAAACATTTCATTCATGCCTCACCTTTGTTTGACCTTGATCATTCCAGTACCTATTTGAATTGGTATACCCATGATTATGGATTCACTTACTCCACCAATCGAGTCATCCCTCCCACGTACAGATGCCTGGAAAAGAATATCTGCTGTCCTCTCGAATGATGCAAGCATTAATACACTTTTGCCCATCTTTGAAATTCCAAATCTATTTATTCCGAGGATATGACCCTAGTTTGAAAAAATAGTAACATTAGTGGAAACCAGCATATTTAGCACAGATGCAGATATGGTTATTTTTGTTTAATTTTTTTGCTGAATAATTTCCAAAGAACTAACCGTGGCAGTCATCATATCTGCTAGAAGCATCATATGGCGTATGTCTATATTCATTCCATGTGTATCCACCATTGTATATTTTATCTCCTTAACAATACTCTCTCTGGCAGCTTCAATTCCAAGTGTGTCCCGCACTTCGTGGATATGATTACTAACAGTTTTACGTCCATCAATCCCTTCAACTCCCATAACCTCTCGAAAACCCATGCTGATGGGGCAAAAAAGAATACATGCAAGTCAGGAAATAAAGTTAACAATTAAAAAACAGCACTACAATGGAATGCCATGACAAAACAAAATTATTGCTTCTGAATGACGATAGTTCTCTTTATCTTTTTATCACTAGTCCTTAACTGTGTATAGAAAAATATAAAATCAAAAGCCTCCTACTTCAAACTAGCCCAAGCTCACTTTATACTTGCAAGAATGGAACTGTCCCTTCAAAGCTCTTTTCAGTCTTGCAGGATTCTCCAACCTATGATCGTATTTAAGATTTTCATTACATGTTCTCTTAAACATGTGAGCCTATGAGTCTGAAGCCTGTCTGCAGAGGCTTCCAACTCTACTGGAGTCTTCTAGAGAATTCTGATACAGTTAAGCAGTTATCCAACAGGCAGATTTGTCCCAGTTGTGAGATAGCTGTCTGTAAGTCAGTTAGAACTGTTACAGTTACACAACTGTTTTTGTGGACAGTTAGTTAGACTCCTAACTTGTAGGCTGTAGCACAAGCTTATGGTGCAATATAAATATTGTATCAACTCTCAGAAACAAACAGATTGAAAATTTCACTTGTTTTTCGATTTCCCTCTCATATTCTCTGTCATATACTTAAATATGGTAGCAGAGCTTGAAAAAGCTTCTCATGGCTTCTGACCCTACTACTTCACCACCAGACTTGTTGTCTCCTGGGCATGATGAAGAAAATTTCAAGCCAGAGCCACTGGCATCACACCAGCCTAATGCCCTTTCACACCTTGTGCACAGTGTACACAAATGATGCAAAATCCACAGCCTGTCAGGTTCATCTACTTCTGATATGGCATCGTTAACTCACCCAATTCAATTTTCCTATCCAATTACAGAGAAATTGGAAGAAAAGAACCATCCAATTTGGAAGCAGCAAATCAAAGGGCTTGCCTGTTCACATTTAGTTAAAGCTCACACAACAGCGATAAGCAGCCAAATTTCGGGTCAACACCAATCTGTCTTAAGATCCCTTCAGCTACTCTTTGGTCTAATTCTGAAAGGAACCCAGCCAGACCAAGCCCTTTAAGGTTTAATTCCATAGGCCCAAAAGGGAAAATGCATCCTTGGTGAAAAGAAATTAGTTAGAAGTGAGAGAGTGTGAGTGAGGGGTCTGTTATATGGGAGGGGGTGAGGATTGTAAAGGGTATGGATGAATTTGGAATGAGAATTGGAGTCTAGAGAATGTTCTCTGACTTGGGGGAGCACTTGCTCTCATTTCTTTGTGTGTTTTCTGTTTTCTGCTTGTTTTTCTAATTCTGCAGCTTTCCTCTGATACAATACGTATCAAAATCCCCAACCTCAAAAAGCCATATAATATGCATCCAACCAAACAGGTATTTAAATGGATTGAAGGAACATAAGTCATAATGAAAAATAGGATGAACTAACCCTTCCACCAGTAATTTGAACTTTTCAGCCTTGGTGTCTTTACTGATAACAACTCGATCCACAGTTTTAATGCCCTGCAATTAAGAAATAAAAGGTAGAAGTGTTTTCCCATCTGATTATCTGGAAATAATTACAAAATTATAAAATCACACAAAGCAAACAGAATATTGCCTTCATCAGGTATCAATCATAAAGAAAGTCAAGAAAATACCTTCACTACAACTGTCGGAAGCAAATTTTTGAGGTAGTGAAGCTGAAAATGGATTTTACTTCTATCCACATCTTGGGGAACCACTTCAAGCTTTTTAATATCTAAAATCTTGATATGCTGCATATCAAGAAAAATATTGAATATTGGAGGCATAACAGGAAAAGAAAATCATAATAAACAAGATTAAATCTTTACCTCGGGCTTCAGTTTCGTCTTTTTAGTTTGTAAAATTGATTCTTTTACGGTATTAGCATCTATATTTAGATGTGCATCCTGGATTCTTTTCATGTCAAGGGTGATAACAACTGATGCTGATCTTGAAGTCATAACAACTTTTATACTCTTTGCAACCTGTATCAATTGGCACAAAATGATAGTGTTTGAGATCAGACTTTAAAGAATACACAGAAAATAGCTGCCTCAGGATAGGGCTTAACAAAAGAA
>PYAF01001219.1:51326-75490 GCA_007407185.1 Glycine tomentella | reverse complement strand
CCTATTCTGGCAATCATTTGTGGAGGAGGGGTGTTAGGAAGTCCCACATTGTCTGCCTCAATTCTCGAGGTACAGCTTATATATCTGTTAGGTAACTTCACTTTGTGCAAATTGGTTTTAAGCTGAAGTCTAACAATAACTTATATAAGTGATTAAATTACTAGAAATGTTCTAGTAAACACATTCTCCACTATTTTTTTGGGAGGAAAGATGGTTAGGGAAGGTTCCCTTTTCAGAGACTTACTTTTGCTTGTTTTGTCTTCAAACTTAGCAAAATATGTACATGCCATTCATATTCTATTGGAGATTCATTCTTTGAAATTAAATTGAGTCTTCCATTTCTATAGACATTTCAATGATAGATAAACTAGTGTACTGATCCTTTTCATTTACTTGATTTTACTTTACTAAACACCAATTTAGACAAAAGATTTGGAACCATAGATTCTTTAAGTAATTTATTTTAGTTTCTCATTTGCACTCCATGGACACACTTGGAAGCCAAAATACTCCAACTTCAAGTCAATTGTTTGGACATTTGTACTTAGCAGGATTAATACAAAAAGCTTACTGTAAAATTGCAAATCTGTAGACCTCGTCACCAAAAATGTTCTCTTGAGAATATAGGAAAAGCATCTCATAGTATCAAATTATCAATTTCTTTAGAGTATTTTACAATGTCTTAGATGATCTCTTAGGATTAGTTTCCCAATTTCCCTATCTCAAGTTTAGCAAAAATAATGGTTTAGTTAAAGTTAAAAACTTTGGTATATCTGTAATGTATAATATTGTATAAGCTACAACTTTGTTTCTATTTTGTCTTAAGCTTGTTGTATTTGCCTAGTTGGCTAGCTCTATTCAGGCTGAATTCTTCATGTAAGGCAGCTATAAAACAGGGTTTCAATCCAATGCACTGGGATCGCACTCCCACACAGTTTACACCCAACCATTGCAATCTTTCCCTCTATTCTCTGTTGAGAATCAGGAATTTAATATATAATCATGTGATGATAGGATATGATATCTGATTTAGAGGAAACTGTATATACTCAATTATGTGTAATCAATACTATCTATCCATATAAACAAGCATCTACTGTGTGCTCTGGCACACGATTTCAGTCTACACGATTTGAGGGAATAATAAAAATCATCCCCCCACCAGGGACAATGTCACACTTATTCTGGTGACGTGCTTCTACTTTTCGATGACCATTTCTTCTTTCCCGACTTTTCCAAACATTGCCAGCCACCATAACTTTTCCGACGACCCACTGTCCAAAGGTGAGCCCTTTCGCTTGTTGCCCTTCTACTTGCCTCACTTTTTTGGCAAACTCTGCTTCATTTTCCGTCCAGCCACCACCACTGTTCCAGCGGCTGCCATCTCTCCCTGATCAACCCAAAGCTGTCGACGACATCCCCATTTGACATCAGACACGCTCTCGCGCGTTTCCTAGGCAAGCCAAACAGCATTGGCAGTGCCAGAAGCTCTCCCGATGTGTGGTGATGCATTCGACACCTTATTCGTTCGTGATTTCCGGCGACTGCATCATCTACCTTATGTGCCTCTGCCCCTGGAGTTTCAACTCCATCGGACTTATTTTGGAAGAAACCCTTGTTTTGCACCGTTTGGTTCTGTTGTGCTTTTTTAGACACTGTGTGGTTCACGTCTTGCAGTTACTGTTTTTACTCATCATGGCATTTGCTGGTTCTTATGAGGATTTCTGGATTTAGGCAAGTACTGCCTTTTCCTTGCCATTCATTTCATGACGAAGAACTGTGGCCGCCTATTCTGTCGTCGTAATCTTTTTTCAGCGTGTTTCCGGCCTCCACCTTCAGCTTGCTGCTTATTTTCCAGCAAAGAACTTTCTGGTTGCCTATTTTGTCACTATCCTTTTTTTTCCGTGTTTCTCAGTGACTTCTCTTGCTTTGCTGTCACTTTATGATGATTTTGTCTCTTCAATTTGAATAATTGGGTCTTCACACTTAGTTTGAAGCTTCCAAATCTTGGTTTTAAGAAAATCGAAAATTGCTTTTACTTAAGCTGATGGGTGTTCCAGCTCTCTCTTCCTAGCAATATTCTCCGATTACACCAAGATCCCTTAGTTGTCTTCAAAATATTGATTTGAAGCTTCCAAATGTGGTTCTTCAGAAGGTCAGAACTTTCTAGCAAGCCATAAATTTCTTAGGCTGATGGTTATTCCAGCTCTTCGGCAATGTTATCTTTCTAGCAATATTCTCTGACTTCGCAAACATCCCTGAGTTGTCTTTCAAACATTGATTTTGGTGGAACTCAATTTTATGTTTTTATTAATTAGATGGGAATAAATTCTCTTATAACAAGCTAAAGCTTAGTAAGCTTTAGCTTGAGGGGGAGTGTTGAGAATAAGGAATTTAATGTATAATGATGTGATGCTAGGATATGATACTGATTTAGAGGAAACTGAATATCCTCTAATTATGTGTAATCAATACTATCTCTCTATATAAACAAGCATCCGTTGTGTACTCTGGCACACAGTTTCAGTCTATTATCCTTCTATATAATTCTCTCATTTTACACACTCCTTTGTCAACAATGGCACATTCATCTTCTGCTCTAGTAACTTTCTTGCACGCCATTAGAAACTGGACACCAAAAACTACCTTCTATGGTGTTAACAAGTGGAGCCTATCATCAAAGGTCATCGCCTTCACCGTTACTTGGTGAATCCTAACTTTTCAATTTTCATATTCTAACAAATATTACATGACAAAATTTTAAAAGCAGAACCTCATAATAAAACAACCAACAAAATGCAAAATTACAGTATGATCAACTACACTATATACACGACAGTATTTTGCTACTGAGAATTTACTGTTACCGTTGCACCTATGCACATTGTTGGAAAAACCACCTAAATTGTGGTCACCCCTAAATAGAAGGGTGTGTTGAAAGTCCCACATGGCAGATAACCGTGGGCAAAAAGGGATATGTTGAAGTCCCACATCGACTAAAGATAATGCTGAGATAAACTATATAAGTGCGAAGCAATCCTCACTTTACAAGCCGATTTTAGAGTTGAGTTAGACTCAAAACCCACATTCTGACATGGTATCAGAGCCTATCCTAGATGGATCCATGTGTCTATCACGCTCTAGGCAAGTAGCGTTGAGCGTGAGGGGGGATGTTGGAAAAGCCACCTAAATTGTGGTCACCCCTAAATAGAAGGGTGTGTTTAAAGTTCCACATGGCGGGTAACTGTGGGCAAAAGGGGACATGTTGAAGTCCCACATCAACTAAAGATAGTGCCCAAATAAACTATATAATTGGGGAGCAATCCTCACCTTCCAAGCCGATTTTGTAGGATTGAGTTAGGCTCAAAATCCACATTCTGACACACATGATGATAACAGTAATCTGTATTAAAATTATCCTGTTTTGACAGGCACCCAAATACAAGCACTACACAATGTACATACTACATACAATAAAGACAAACTTGGAAGAATACTAACATCTGGAAAAAAAATCATCAATTGTATAATTTTTTTAAGAATATAAATAATCATATAACTGGATAATCAAAGTATAAGCATAGCAACACTTTTTTTCCACAACTGCATACCTGGCCTAAATTTGTTTTTTCTATTCGACCCTTTACAATTCTTGCAGTATTTGCATTGTCATCCCTCTCAAGTATTGCAGTGATAATTGGAGTACTGATTTTTTTGTTTCCATTCATTATTTCTTTGACACGAGGAACTCCAAGAGTAACATCTAATGACAGATTAAGGGACAACATTCCTCGCCAAACAACATGCAGCAGTATTCAATAAAGTATTTAAGAACATAACTATTAGGGGCGTTTGGTAGGAGAGAAGTTTTTTCATGCCCAGAACCGGGAATCAAAAATCCAGGCAATCATAATTCCTAGGATTGAATAAAATCTATTTAGTTGGTCAAATATTTTTGGGAATACTTAGATAAGTTTTCTAAGAATCAACGAGTTACATAATATTTTTATCAATTACTTTAATTATTTACCACAATAATTAATCTAATAAAAGGAACATGATATTTTTACTTTAATAAAAGAAAATTTTAACTCGGGAAAATAAGATTCTCACCTCCCCCAATGGGAAAGTTTTCATGGGAAACTTGACTAAAAAACATTCTCAGGAAACCTTCTTTCCCAAGAATGTTATTTTAAAAAAATGATACTAAACATGGGAAACGAAGATTCCCAATCTAACATTCCCAGGAAACTAAAAATATATCCCCCACTAAACGCCCCCTTAGTGATTATCAAAGTAGACAGCATGGTCAAATAAAGGATACTCATGCTTGCAACTCCAGCAAAGTGGAAAGTTTTCAAAGTCATCTGGGTCCCAGGCTCTCCAATACTATGAGCTCCAGTTGCACCAACAGGAGCTCCAGCCTCCATTTTTTTTGAATGATAACGAGATAGACAGATATTCAAAAAAACCTGTAAAATAGGGTCCTATGTAAATACAAGCACAAACTAGTAGGAATAATGCATAAATTAAAGGAAGCATAATCAGACAAGTAGGAAACAAATGTATATTCTTAGAAACAAATGTCTAGAAAGAACAGAAGAGAACATTATGAAAAATACTGAAGATATACATCGAAAAAACACACCATTAATTAAATTTGAAGCACATCAATTGCATAAAGTAACTCTGAATGACCTTGTCCGAAGTTCAGTTATTCACTTCTTACTTTCAAAATTTCTTTTACAAACAAGGAAAAAAAAACACTAGTTTTGGGTAGTTAACAATGATAAATTAGAAATTGATAGCATCAATCTGTAAGTGTAAATTAGAACAATTTGTAGCATAACGCTAACAAAAACAATAATAGTAGCCTTATCAGTTATTTGAAGATAAAGTTCTATCCTATGAGCATTTGTGTATGCCTGCATGGCAGGTGACAGTGTATGTCTCTACCAATATAATATGGAGAGCTATACTAATTGTATTATTTAGTCGTAAAGTTCTCATTTGTTTAACAGATTTGATATATACATTTCCCAAACATAGTTGTAATACCTTCATTAGGATATATTAGTTCATATAATTTGGCTCTATTCTATGAGCCTTTAGTTAGTCTATGTCCAGATTTATTCAGAAATAATATTTTCAGATACTTTTCAACTGATCTGCTTTTAAATGCCTTGTCATCATACTGGACCAATCTATGGGTCATTGCACAGTATTTGCACACCTTCATTCTCATGCTCAATATCCACAACCATGACAACTCCATAATAAAGTGCCACCACCGAAAACTGCTCAAGGGCCTCCATGTGCCAATCATCAGCTCTACATGCCACCATTTTTGTGTGTTTGTTCCACTACTTTTCTACTCATCAATACCTCCTCTTTTCTAGTGATCCATAGATCGAGACCCACTTTAAGTGATTGCACATGCAAACTCTAAGTCTAAGGCACTCTATCTCAAACCCTAATATCAAGTTATCAATATCTCAAACTCTTGAAAAACAGCCCCTACTCCACCTATAGCATCATTGGACTCAATGTTGCACACCACATGCCACCTCAATGGTCTCGAAACTACATATATTGGAAAAGACCCAAGTCCCACATCGGCTAGAGATAGTGTCAAGGTAAAGTTTATAAATGGGTGACCCACCATTTCAGCCACATACCAAGCCCAGAAGCGTTGGGCGTGAAGGGGTGTATTGGGGAAAATCCAAGTCCCACATCAGCTAAAGATAGTGCCAAGATAGAGTATGTAAGCGGGGGGTAATCTTCACCCTATGAGCTAGCTTATGGGGTTGAGTTACGCCCAAACTCAAATTTTAAGAACATATAAAGGGCAAAGTGATCTGCACAACCCTCAAGGGTAAACAAAAACCTAACCCACATTGTAGACGTCTATGACTCTGGAGACTAGTTGGAATTTCATGTTGCTAGTCCTACCATCCGTCCAACACATTTTGAAATAATTTGTTGCATACCTGCCCCAGCTAAAATTTACATTTTTTTCCATAATCTGTTACGAATTTCTATAATAGTTGGTGAACCCTTAGCCCCTGTATAAGCCTTTCAATTAGTAGGGCTTGGCTATTTTCTTTTTTCAATTAGTCGGCCTTGACACCTTTTGTAGACACGTGGCCCAGATAATCCATCTCTCTTCTCCCCAAACTGTATTCACAAACAGGCTATGATCTCCTAAGAGCTGCAAAATAACCTTCATGTATACCAAATAAACCTACCGAATCCTTACTGTAAATCAAATGTAAACAAAGAAAACCAAGGCAATTTTCCTCAAGAAAGACCCAAGTTTCTCATTCATCAAGGACAATGTTGAGATTATGATAAGATTGTATTGAGATTTTATGAGATATAGGCTGAAATTGTATTAGAATATTGAATTGATTTTGTTGTAATTATTTGTTTCTATTAGAGGGCGAACCCTGTCACAATAGTAAAATTGTGTCTTGGTGACTTGTTGGTCACGGATTCGAATCCGGAAACAGCCTCTTTGCATATGCAAGGGTAAAGCTGCATACAATATCTTTCTCCCTTACCTTCGCATAGCGAGGAGCCTCTGGACAATGGGGTACGTAGTTTTAGTTTTTTTAATTTTTTTATTTGTTTCTATTAGTTGTACATAACTAGGGTAATTAAGCTGAATATCTTGTAGGTCTTGTAATATACTTTCCCTAATTATCATATATATCTCTTGCACAAAATTTCTATATATACAAGGTTGGGAGACTCTCTCCAAAGAAGTTTTCAGTAAAGGAATGTGTTCTTTGTATATGTTTCAATTTGGTATTAGAGGTGATGTCAAGTGAAGGATCTCCATGATAGTCTACTTTGGGTTGTAGCTCTAGAAACCATCGAGTTGAAAATCAGAATTAATATTATGATTATATTAATAATAGCGATTTATAGGAACCTTATCATTCATTTAGAGGAAACATGATATCTTCTATCTGTGTAATTAATTTTCTTAACCTATATAAACACGCATCCAATGTGTACTCAAACAAGTGGTTTTCAATCTATTTCCCTCTGTTTTCTCCTATTTTTAACACAGTTATTAATCTCTGACAGCGGTACATAACAGGAAGCAAGATGACCACTATTTTAAATATTATAATACAAACTAAATAATTTATACTACACATATAAATACTAAAAAAAAATATGCTAAATAATAAGCCACAGTTTAGAGTCTTTAAACACACAATCACCATTAATGTAGGAGCAATAAGAACATAGTAAGAAATATAAATTAAAAAAAAATTGAAAGATGATGTTGAAATTAATAGCAAAAGATCATAACAAATTAGATTAAAAAAATTGGAGAATGTGAACTGGGAAGCCTAAAGGAAGAAGAAAAAACGGAACACAGGATAAAAATAGTCCTATAAAGTGTGAAGGAATGAATAGAGTTAAAAACAGAGGTAACTTTTTGAGAAACATCTTGTCCAAACAATGATGTTCCATGGTAAAAATGGGTTTTTGAAGCCTATACTGTATAAATAGAGTTCTCTTTACTCAGAAACACAGTTACAATTCAATAATTAATCCCGTTTTCTCTCTCAAATCTCTCTGTATATAGCCAAGCAAATCAGACAAGCACCCGTAATAATGAGGGCAATGACCAAATGAAAGCAAAAAAATTGAAGGGGGGAAAAACATACATCTAGCTGTTTACGGGTGATCCCAGATATCCTCTGCCCAAATTTTTTCAGGTTTAGAGAGTGTTCATCAGTGAAAGCTCCTTCTGTTAATTTTGCATTATCTTTGATAAAGGATTGTAGAGATTCAACGAAGTCAGCAGAGAAGCCCACCTCAAAAACCCCTTTCTCCGCTAACCCAGACATATCAAATTCTGAGAGCTTCTCATGAACTACTTTACACACATCTGAGAAAGATAAAATTTCATCATCTTCTTCATTGGGACATATGGCCTACAAAAAAAATCAAAACACAAGAAAAACCAACTTTTTTCATTAAGTCACGAGATTCCAAACAACAATGATGAAACAACATAAAACAACAAAGCCAGCTTTTAAACCTTGCTTTTAAGAAACAACCGCTCAAAATTTAATGGTTTTCCATTTTTTCCTTCCATGCCTGCTGGATCCATGCCATCATCTCCATAGCAAAATTGAACAATAGAGCCACCAGCATTTCTTACAGTATAATCATAATGTAAAAACAAATCCTCTAGGGATTTCATTAATTGACGAGACATATATCCCGTGTCTGCAGTTTTAACCTGAAAAGACACAACCAGAGAGAAAATCATAAAATTCTTCAAAGTAAAAAAAAAAAAAAAAAAAAAAGCTACATACCCCATTGCCCAGAGGCTCCACGCTATGCGCAGGTAAGGGGGAGGAATATTGTACGTAGTCTTACCCTTGCATATGCAAAGAGGCTATTTCCAGATTCAAACCCATGACCAACAAGTCACCAAGACACAACTTTACCGGATTCTTCATAGTAAATAATTATAAAAATAATTATTGGCCAACATCCCAAAATGAATATTCCGTGTTTTACAACTACTAGTAGCTCCTACATACAAAAATAGCTAACTTTATTTTTTGTTTATAAGAAAAAAGGGGTTACATGAGTGAACTATGGATCCTATATTTTAACTATAAATATGTAAAGTGGTCATGTAACAAGAGCACATTATTCCAAATGGAGAAAGTCAAGACTCGCTCAAATGACTTCCATTTTCATAGTTTCATATCCAAGTGAAAACATATGTAGCCAGTAGCCTTGATTCAAATGTCATCAATTATTCCATATATATTATTCTAGATATATTACTTGGTTTTAATAGTTCATATAATTGAATCAAGTTTTTATTTAAGAATATATTATGCATAATTTATTCAAATTCAAAATGAGAACCCTACCGCTGTATCAACAAGCCCTTCTCGCCCTCCCATTGTATGGAAGAAAAACTCAGTAGCTGACAATCCACTGTAAAAGGAATTAGCAACAAAACCTTTTGCCTGCATCAAGGGCAGCATAACAGTATTCAATCTAAGAAACAACTGAGAGTTGTTTCACATAACCAGGGTAGTATTCAACAATAGATATTTAAAACTGAGCACAGTCAATAAAAGTTAATTCACTTAACTTAGTACAATACTCACATACATTACTCTAAAATATAATTTTGATACTACAAGATATTTTTCAAATATTTTAAAAAGAACGATTTAAGGTGATAAGATATTCAGATTGCAACCTCAGAGCAAGTTTATGTATTAATCCAGCTAAGTACAGAAGAAAATAAGGAATTAAGGATGAGAGGGGATTGAAATGTTTATGATGAAAGAGTTCCAAAATAATGAGAATAAAACATACAGCAGGGGTTTTTGATTTTCTAGGGAAATGAGGAAGGCTCCGATCTATGAACCCATTAGGAGTACGACGACCACCGACTGACTGTTGACCAACACAGGCAACCATTTGACTGATATTAATAGAAGATCCTTTGGAGCCACATTGTGACATGATCAATGGACTATTTCTCCAGTGTAGGGTTTGCATGCAGACCTGAGAAAATTACAAAGTCATTGATAGGCAGACATTTGTCTGAAACACACAGACAGATTACTTTAGGAAAAAGAAATGGATACCTTCCCTGCCGTATCACGAAGTCCATTTAATACCCCAGTAATTCGAGTCTCTAATGTCTGTGCAGCATCACAACCAGCTAAGAGTTCTAGTTTTCCCTTATTGAAAGCTTCTATGTGTTTATCACATTCCCTATAACCTCCTGAAATTGTTTCATCTTTCTTGTTAATCAGTATCTCTTTTGGTTGCACATCATCAATGCCTATTGAGAACCCATGATTGCCAATCCATCGCGCACTGCATCCAAGTAAAATGATCATGTTTTGTGAAGCTCCTAAATCCACTCATGCAAACACAAATACAATATCAAAATGCATAAGGTGACAGCTTTTAACAGAAATTCTACTTTAGCAGTTTTGCTCTTACAACATTTCACTTTACCTTGCAGAATCAGTTTGATTTTGCAAAGGCACACAGACAGCAGAGCTCAAGCTTGCTTTGATCCACCCCTCCAAGGTTAATTTAAAAGCATATTTTTAGAATTCCAGTATTTCTTTTAATCTAATTCAAAACATTTCGCACTCAACTGATATAAGGCAGACATCACTATTACCACCCATAGAGCAGACATATTTACCTCAATTTAGCTAAACGATTCATGCAAGATGCAGCAGCATGTGCTTTATAGTCTCTCAGTAGCACAGAGAACAGTCCATCCTTATTGCCATTTCCTGAACTCATGCAAAACAAAGCAGGACATCAACATATTTGCAAAAACACAAAGCCATTAACGGTAAGACTACATCCTTAATTCCTTATAACAAACTAGGTATGTGAAGGTGTTAAATATAAACTACATTACTATTCCAGTCTTTTCTAAAGAATCACTGCAGTAATATTAATGGTTAGTTGACATAAATTATCATAACTAAGAAAAAGAGATAATTAGAAGTATAGAACTGAATACTTTCCAGCTGTAAGTTCTAACCAATTTCCAACTTCTATATAAAATTCTTTCCTTATAAATCTGCAGAGTGACATGGCAAATGGGATACGGTTTGTCTTTTTTTGTTTCATGTCTATTCAAATGATTACTAAATAAAGTACATTGAAAATGTCCCAACATTTACTACTTTCCCAAATTGTTGTAACTTTCATCACACCACTCAACTGCATTTACCCAACTTCAAAGTTCAAACAACTTGAGAAAAGCTTACACACAGTGGAGTTTTTCTTGACAGATATGCATGTAATATAAATTACTACATGTTTGTTTCCAGCTATCTTTTTGGGAAATAATTCCTTTTTTATTTCAAAAGCACTCTCATGAAGATGCCAAAACAAAGCTTTTTCAAACTCAAAATAAGTTAATCCAAACATACACAATAGTCATGCAAATTTAAGTTTACCTACAGTTAAACAATCCCCTTGAGCATACAAATATGAAATGAAATAAACAAGGTAAATTTAGAGTAACTAACCTAAAGTAACCTTTCCAACTTGTCCAGAGATCAACTCACTATTACGAAAATAAACAAACCCATCATTTGGGCACAACGTTTTCCATTCTATTTTCTTGTCTTTTATTTTCTTGTCTTCAGTGTAGATTCTCTCCTTAACAGTAAGATTCACATAGACTCTCATATTAGCATGTGGGCGCAGTATAATGCTAAATAACTGCTTACCACTCCAAAGTTCAACTGGCTGCAAAGAATAATGGCAGTAAGAAAACATATCCATTGACTGTATATAAATTAGTAAAATGAATGACTCATTGTGACAAATTTTGATTCATCAAGCTTATTATATCAAAAGAGAACTCAACCCAGCCACCAATTTAACCACAATGTCCATATTAAAGCACATGAATATACTCCTCCTATAGTTAGTTCTTTCTTCATAACACATCCCTTGTTTTTTTTAATAAAAAAAATGACAATAATAATAATAAGTAAATTATTAAAAGGAAGAAATAAAAGATAATATTTTTTCTTTGTAGAACTATTGCCACTAAATTAGCTTTGGGATACAGTTGTTCTTATTGCTGCTCTAGTTCTCATCCCATGGTTGTTTCAAGGACGGTGTCATGATCCATTGTGCACATGGATTGCAGTGCCATAACATCATCCCTCATTCACTCGTTCTCTTCATTTTAATAAAAAAAAAAAAATTATCCCCCCAAAAAAAGGATAACGGACTTATACTAAGAATATAGACAGCATAGAAAAGGCAAACCCCCTAAAAAAAAAATCATCTCACTCCAATTCCAAGGACATCCCAAAATCTGATACAGAAGACACTGTCACTACCTACCCCTCAGAGTCAATGGTCTGCAATAATGTCCTGATAAATCTATAATTAGCTGTAGTAAATATAGAGCATGTTTTGAAAATGTTTTGAAAATCAGCTAGATGACAAACATATAATGGTGTAGTTGGGTCGGGTTGAATTTATGTGTTCTGAAGTCCAAACCAATTACATAGTGGCAGGTTGAGTTGGTTCGGTTTCTTTGTCTTAGGAAAGGCAACCCGAACCGAATTGAACCAACCAGAAAGAGATCGGGTTGTTCAGGTAGGGTGATGAGGTCATATAATAAAATTAAAAAAAAAAAAATGTAAACTTTGTGGTTCCCTTGCTAAGCAAACGTGTCAATGTGAACCAACCATGGACATCCATCCATCAAGGTCCATTGCAAGGCCTCTCTTCAGAGACTTTTTTTTTTTTTTTTCCAGAGGCTACAGCGTGACTCACCTCAACATTCCTTCACACCCTTTTTAATGAAGATTTTACACAAACAAGGTCTCCCCCTAAGAACACCCTTTTCTATATTTCTTAAGATGATCCTGGCACTGCCAATCCATTTTATGTTATATTTTTGTTTTTGTTTGGCCTTTACATACAGGGGATAAGGAGGTTCTATTTGTGGATATAGTTTTGAAGTTCAGTAATGCGGGAAAGATGAAACACTGCATTTTGTTCATTACTGATTTCGCAATTTACATTGTTGACCAAGGTTGAAGCACTTAAATGAAGGATAACGCTTCCTGCAGTTGAGAAAATTCATCTTGAGAACTGAGTGATAACCTTTTTTGTAGTGATAATTCCTTCAGAATACGATTTGTTCATGGTTGGTACTCAAAAGACCGAGATTTTTACAGTGTGTATGAAGTTACCAAGTCAAAAAGTGTGGCTGGTTTTGAACCAATGGTGAAACCACCATCACCAACCCAAAAGGTGTTTTTGGTTCGTGTCAAGTTCATTGGGTTTGAAACCTGGGGCCCAAAGACCAAACCAAACAGTGTCAGATTATAGAAATCTCAGAGAGAGAGAGAATATCACAAACAGAATTGAGTAGAAGTGAGATATTATTACCCAACGAGAAATCAGTTACAACTCAGTATATATAGACAGTTACACAACTGTAACTGTCAACTAACCTGCGTTAGTTAGTGACAGCTGTCACACAGCTGTCCTAACAGATTAACTAACTACTAACTGTAGTTTAGCCTTTACAGATAAGTTAAAAACAAAAAGACAAGTAGACCGAGTAAGTATACTCCTATACAGATTATGTGAAAATAAACCAAACCCGTCAGGTTTTCCAGGCCAAACCATGAATTCTTGTTAAACTTAAATTTTGAATGAGGTAATCAAGACTATTGAATTTCATACAACTTATAATAGTCAATATTTCCTTTCACCTCTATAGTATTATTTTTAAAATACAAGTATTTGTCAATTATCACATTAAATACATAGCTATGAATGTCTGAGACTGAGTCGTGTGATTTGTTTAAAAGTTGATATGCTACATGATTAAATATGATATTGTATTAGTTAAATTTGCATATTACAGAAAGTTATTCAAAGGCATAGTAATCAAAACTTACTCCTAGAGTAAGTGGCTACCTTACCTTCCTTTCAGACCCAACAAAGACACAATAGATAAACACTCTCAATAAAATGGCTGAATAAGTGAGTGAATCTAGTGCATGTCACATTTATAAGCTCCAACTCTCACCTTGACAATTGCAGGAGTTGGCAGATCAATAGGATCCATGCCATCACCTATATACGAGCAAATAAGTGAAAAGGTAGAACGGTCATAAAAGGTATCTTTCCTGGTTATGAGAAAGGAAGAGGTTAAAAAGTCTTGAGTAGAAGCAACCAGAATCTCGCCATTTTTTGGAGTGCACAAATTATTTTGCACCTGAAAATAAACAAAATTCCAGTAAGAAAATAATGTTAAGTTCTTCAAATGCTTAAACCATACACTCAATTGAACAAATCACACAATATTAAAATATGTAAATAATAATACTTAAACCATGTTTAACCAAAATCTTCTAATCATGGTGCATGTTGGTATTGTTAGAAATATTGTAAATAGGAAATAGGAAATGTTATGCATGTATAGTGTATAATTACAGTAATTAGGTAACAGTTATTGTTTGTATTTATGACTCTAATCATAAATAATAGCCTCTTCTATGTAATTCACAATCATGGAATTCAACATCTCTCACTCTTGTTTTCTCTCTATGCCTACATAATATTCCATTCCATTAAAGCATGCCTTGTGGAAAAACGGTAACAGAAAATATAGCAGAAATAATGAAAAAGTGAAAGAAAAAACAGATACATTAACAAAACAAAAGAGACAGACAAATGAAAGAACCATAAAAGGAATTGCCCAGCAGAGCAATTAGAAGATCATAGCAGAAGGAATAATAATGAATTTTTTTACAGAAAGTGCACAATAAAAATTGCATCAAAAAGCACTATAGATAGTCAACATGCAATCCTAAACGACAATGAGATCCAGTGATTTGTACCCCCATCAACAAAATAGCCTCTGTCCGAGCCTCCTCAGTCTGTGGGACATGTAAGTTCATCTCATCACCATCAAAGTCAGCATTATATGGGTTACATACAGATTCATTGAATCTTAAAGTTCTCCAAGGCATAATCCTTGCCTGTATGTGAAAAATTAAATATTAATGCAATTGGATCAAAATCTGTCACTATTCTACATTTCACTTTTTAACAAATTACCCTGTGACACATTATAGACATCCGATGCAAGCTTGGCTGTCTATTGAAAAGAACAATGTCTCCATCTTCCAAATGGCGATCAACAATATCACCAATCCTCAATTCATCTGCAGCACGCTTCCTACAAAGAACTTTTAAGGACCTGCAAAATAACAATAGGCTCTATATTATTCTCAAATAAATAAAATTGGCTCAAGAACTCCACAAAGCAAAAAATGAAATAGTACAAACTACAAACCATGAGTGACCTCCATCACGTCTAAGCATTCTCGCACCAGGATACTTATCGGGACCATTTCTCACACATTGTCTCAACTTTTCTATGTTGTGGTGCGTAACACGCTCAGGATAAGTCAATATACGAGCCATATGGATGGGTATTGCAACCTAGAGTAAATGAGAAAGTTAAGAGGCATAACATGAACCTTAAAAAAGGAAGGAACTTCTTTGTGTTATTTGTTTTCATGAGAATTATAGTGACAATAACTAATCTCTTCAAAAACATGTGTTATAAATATTTATATTCTTCTAGTTCATTGCCTTGTATTATCTAATTCTAAAGGATAGAAAGTACTTATTGATGATAACTGGCAAGGTTTCCTAACCTCCGAAATCTTCAGATTAGGATCAGGTGAAATAACTGTCCTGCCAGTATATTCAACACGTTTACCAGATAAGTTCCCACGGAAACGTCCATGCTTCCCTTTCAAGCGCTGAACAAAACCAGCCAATTGCTTGGTCGGTTGCATATAGAATGGTATACCACGAACATCACTATTTATAAATTGAGCAACTTCATTTTGAAGGATATCCCAACCATCCTAAACCAAAATCATAACACAATCACACCACCATTACATCATGGAACCAAAACAAATAATAATCTCATGACAAAAGAAAACCATAGAAGAAAGCAAATAAATGTACACAATCCCAAGCAAACAGAAAAACCAGTCACTAGAATGTATACAATTCAAATAAATATTATATTAGGAATAAATTATATAGCATAATATTCCACAAGAGCTAGCCTTGACATTATAGAAGTTCAAAGAAATTTTATAAAAATAGAAACGTTAATGAATCCACCACAACATGTAGTTCAGTTAATAAACTGAGCTCCAATTGAGATGAATTTACCTGAGGTGCAAGGATTCAAATTCCACTAGAAGCACCTCATGACCAAGGCAAATGCCTGTATCTGAAAAGCAATTCATCCCCCACACACGGCATGTAGACACGTTGTAGATAGTATACTAGAACAAGGAGAATCACAAAAGACTAAAATACATACATGGCATATTTTTTTTTTTTTGATCGGCAAAAGTATATTTATATATATATGAAAAGAAGGATAGATAATGTTTAAAAAACAAATGAAAGAACTTAAAACCTCTTCTGAGAATATAATCTATGGGAAAACCTGTCTTTCTGTATATGCAACTTAATATTAACAGAGCAACAACAACAACAAAGACTTATTACATTAGGTGAGGTCGGCTACATGGATCACACGACACCATTCGGCACGGTTAAAAACCAAAGTTTTCAAAAATATTATGAAGTCTAAGATCTCCCTTAAAGAACATATTTAACTGTAACCGAAGCTTGACAAAGAAAATTTAATCACTCAAGATGCCCTGCTATACCAGAAATTTGGACGAAAAAGTTGATTCTTGTAATTCCTGGCGCAAAACAGCATTTGCTTGGATTATGTTCTTTAGCCTCTCTGTTATGTCATTTTCGTTGCTGCAATAAATGAAGACAAAAACCATAAGCATCAGTTATTACCATTTACTGTAAATGAATTATTGGAGTTGAGGAAAAAATAACAGGGGATCAGGAATCCTCCTAAAACAAAAGAAAAGCCTCTAGTCCCTCAAAATATGCACCAAAGAAATGCCTTTTGAAACACCGTGTGCATAATCCTACATGGAAGCACAAAAAAATAATCCTATCCCAAATAATATTCACATGAAAAGACTAGTGGCAGAAAATTCTGGCATTTCATACTAGTTAAATACACTAACACATGCTGTCCAAAAGAACAACTACCCTACGGTGGCAGCTGAATAATGGTATTTTATATTTACAAACCCCTAACACAAAATCCTATGGGCTTGAAACACACAAAAAAATGCACAGATGCAAAAAATAATGGTAATTTAATCATGAAAAATGAATGCGGCAAAAAAAAAAAAACTCCAGATCACTTGATCACAGAGACTTTAATACCTTGCCAACAACCAACTAATTAGGGCATTTATGAATAGCTGAACCCAGTCACTCATAATAATTTAATTCAGCTTAACGAAAATCAGTTTCTCGATTGCAAATTCTGTTGCTCTCTTTCTCTCAGAAATCAATCAATAATTAATTAAAATATGCTTTTTGAAATTATTAAACTTTACGATTACAAGGAAGAATTGATAAGAGTGCTGCTTCCCGTGCTCATGAATGAAGAATGGTATTTTCAAATTACATGAGCCTATCATTTACAAATCTGAATTAATTCATACCCCTATTTCCCACAACTCCAATACCTTGCTGCCGGTTAGAAGTGTAGCTGAAGATAAGAGCGAATTCAGAAACAAAGAGATTTGAGAGTGATGATTGGGAATCAAAACTGTATGCTAAAACAGTGTTACACAGGCCTTATATAAGCCTCTTAGAGTAACCAACTGCGGAGATGACAAATGGTTAGTTGCAACTGAATTATAACAGAAACCAACTGTCAGATCCTAAACCCTAAACACATAAATTCCCTGGGCCCAATACTTTAGCTCACTCTATTTTTCCTTACTTATACACAGTTTCAAAGATCACATCATGTTAATCATGGGGGACAAATACATAAATACTACCAAACTGGCATTACCTCAGTGATTCATCCATAACAACTGAAGGTCGAATAGCTATAGGTGGCACAACAATGTTTGTCATTATGAGTTTCTCTGGTCTTTCAGCAACATAAAGTAATTCACAGTCCTACAACCAAATGTAACAAAAATGTTCAACTGGAGAAAAAAAAAAATATCTCTGCATAGCATTCATCATCTCCACAGAATTACAGATAATATGATCCCTTAAAAAGTGAAGTTGGAAAATCAAACCCAAAAAACATACATATAGAAATAAATGTCCACCTCATCAAGCATTCTTTTAAATAGGGAAAGAACTTGGAAAGGATTAAGAATTCGATTAGACACATTGGTGGTCGCCCTAGAGTCTTTCATACGAGAAAGTGCGGAATCAAGCTCTTCAACAATATAATTTTTACATTTTGAGCAATCATGTATGATAGTCAGCGAAGCCGGAAGCTTCTTTACTGATCCTGTATCACAATAGTCATCACAAATATCATCTCAGATATGTAAAAGTGCATATCTTAATATGCATTATGCAATGCAACCATATATAATCCTAAATTATAAAATGGTTGGCAATTAGTGTAAATATTTCCCCTCTTAGAACAAGAGGTTAAGTCTTCTATTGAATTCGGAGAGCAAAAAATGTGTTATTTATGCCATGTGTGATTACAATCAGTTCAACAAAATGGAGGTCTTGAAGCAACATGCTCCTGCAATAGAAGCTTACCAAATCTTGAGCCTGTGTTAGCACATAGCTCATACAAAGTTAACACCAGAACATTGGTAATCCATATTTTCCACGTAATAAAGAATCAGCAAATTACCAAAAAGAAAGTGCATTCTAAAATATCTAAAAAGATAGTGATTAAAGAAAAAGGTTTACCACAGGATGTTGAACCTTATGCTTTACTCTAATTGCCAATAATGTATTCAAGGGATTCATGACAGAATAAAAAATATATGAGCTTATTCATTGCTGAGAACAAATCGGCAAGAGCAAAAAGAAAATAAATATTTACTAAGATTCAATCCATAGACGGAATCAAAATAAAAAATGTGGAAGCCTAAAACACGTTATATTTCTACCAAATACAGAAATCAAGTCACCAAAACACAGCCTTTAAGAAATTCAGATAATAAAGTTGTTTGAATAAAGCATAATGAAACAAACCATTGATATATCCGCATCTTGGGCAATTCACAACTTTGCTACAATCTTTAATTATACGAACTTTCACAAAATCAATCTTATCCAGCTCACTCTTTTTGGAACTTCTCATTTTCTTCAGATGTTTTTTACGGGTATCTTCATCAAGGAGAATACGAGCACAGCCCTGGTAATGTATAATGCCAATTAGTATGACATACAAACTTGTAAATAGATTTTTACACACTATAACATGAATTTTGAATGTATAATAAGTTAATAGCCCCTTCATTGTTTTGCTTTATGCCAAAGTCCTGTATATCTGTAGAAACAATACGTTTTTTAGACAAAAAAAAATTGTGATCACTCAGTTTTTTTATAAATTGACGAAAGTGACAGACCACAAAAGCCTGAACTAAACAAACAAACTCGAATTGGAATTAACAGAGCAAAAGTTACATTTTCAAAGAGAATGGATAAATTAAGTTTTCTTTTCTTGTTGCAAAAGGAGGCTCAAATCTCAACCCGTGGGGAGAGAAAAATTCACTTAACACCAAGTGAATGACCATGAAACAAAAGGGCTGACAGTGCTTATAGTGTGAGTTAGGAAACTTAACATTGGTTGAAAAAAGCTGCCTTCTAAAGCTTAACATTCTGAAATTGAGACATTCATATATGCATTTTATATAAGTAGTATTATAAGGCAATTTAAAACTTGAATGGGATAAAACGAGAACATTGTGTTGACAATAAACAAAAAATTAAGGAAGAACCAAAATCCAGAGGGGGAGAGAGAGCATATAAGAAACACGTGAAAGATTTCTATACCTTACAAATGCACTTCAGTATTTCCACAATGGTACTAAAATATCCAACATTGAAAACAGGAAGGGCAAGGTTTAAGTATCCATAGTGCCCTGGACAATCATGAAAGTTCCCATCGCATGTTCCACAGACAAGACTCTTATTAGCAGGGCCCTGAATTGCACAAAAAAAAAAAATGTTATTTTAGCATTATGTGGAGGTAAAGAGTAAACATGAGCATTAGGAATATATATACACACACACACACACATATATATATATGTATGATCAAACAGATAGAAAGTCAGAACAACCAAGTCCAGCCAAGTATTACATCAACCTGACTTCTTCAACATACTTAAAAAAAGGGGTCCGACGACACCTCTACTTTTTTTTTTTTTATCAGACAACACCTCTACTTATAGAGCCTTAAAGGCAAGACTTAAGCAAAAACTATTAAATAGATTTTTATTGATCACTAGTCCTCTATCACATAGACTTTTGATAAGTGACCTAATTTATTTCATCCCTGTTTCTAATTGACTACACTATCTAGAAAAAGAGAGAACGGCCTGGAATATTAAATGAGGCCTGCGTTGTTCTAAGCCCTAGCTAAAATTAATGCATTTTAATCAAAATTTAAGAAAATGTGGAAATTAAGATTAGAAAAGAGACGGGGCAAAAAGAAACTACAGATGTGCATCAAAGCCAAAACTGATTATCTACAAAACACTATTTCAAAATCCAAACACCATATCAACATTTAAGACCTGATGCATAGGACTGTTGCAATTTCCATAAATTTCAGGGGCAAAATGCTAAAACATGTAAGCAAAAAGTAAACTCCCAGTGAAAAAGCATTTTTGTAAGGAGAGGTTCATAATATATGCATCATGTCTGTCTCTCTTGTGAAACAAGGTAGAATGAAGGGGAAACACACTAACTGTCAAAGAAAAGTTGAGGCGGAATAAGAACAGCATCGTCTAAGGCGCCAGGATAAACCAAACATACACATTAAAAATGAAAAATATGAACAATCTAAAATCTAAGAAACGAATAAACAAATATATATATATATGAGGAGTAACTTTAAAAGAGTTACTCCCCATCCTCACCATTTATTTCCTTGAAATCTAATGGTTGTAATAAGTAACTCATCTTAACCATTATATTTTAAGAAAATGAATGGAGAGGATGCAAAGTAACTCTAAAAATTACTCTTAGAGTAACTTTTTTTTTTTTATCAGCAAAGATAATATAATATATATAAGTGAAAGAAGTACAAGAAGTACTGAAAAAGGAAAGAAAAAAAAACCATCATAAAGCCTGACCGAACTTTGGCAACCTAATACAAGGTAATAACCCGAATTAAGGTGCCAAATGACAGATAAAAGAGACCCACATGATGGCCAAAAGACAACAAACAAAAGGAACGGCCTAGTTACACCTCCTCTACTGACAAAAACCATCTCTAATATGACTAGACCATTGGTAGAAGGGAATACTAAAGCCTTTCTCCAGGTTAGCTAACCAAGACCAGCAGAGGAATAAAGCATCCTCCAACAGCTTAGACCCATTAAAGCTTTCATTGTGAAACATAATCCTGTTGCGCAGGAACCAAATGCTCGATGTCAAGGCAATCCACCAAATGTACCATCTCTTAGAGTAACTTGATCCCTCCTATGTGTGTGTGTGTGTGTGTGTGTCATGCTTTTTATGGTGCTTCTTACTTTCTCTTTTACAAATAAAATTGACTCAAGGTCCAAACAACAAACCTGGTAATTCCACTCAATAAGAATTGCTTCATAAATAAACAATTTCTATCAACCATAAATCACATACAAGACCATGTCCCATTACTCATAATCTATAAAAACCCACTACCAAATTGAATTGGCAATTTCTTCATCCATATAGGATACCCAGTAACTAAGATTATACCACCACAAGCCACCTTCCAACATCATCAACATCAACAGCACCTTTAACCCATGTTAATTGGGGTTAGTAGTAGATGATTCTAATGATAGATCGGAAATAAGACAAAAAAAGAGAAAGGGAAAGGGGAAGAAAAAAGTAGAAATAAGACAAAAGAGAGAAAAAATAAGCTAAAATAAAAGAGAAGTGAAAGGAAGAGCGGAAAAATGAAGAGGAAGAGAACAAAAACAAAGGAACAACTGGAAGTAGAACTACTAATGGGTTTAACCCTCCACCAAACTTATAGTTTTTCTCCACTCCGTCCTAAGACATACCCTCCACCTTCCAAAACCTAACATTGAAATGCTGCATCTGCCATCTCACCATAGCAACCAACAACAAAAAAGACCAATTCCGTCATAGTTCAACATTCTAAACAACTTCAAATTCCTGCCAGACTAAATACACAAGGCTAATTTTGACATCCTATATATATTACAACAAATGAGGCATGATGATCATATAAAAATCTCAAATGCAAAAAAAATAAATAATAATAATAATAAGCAAAGTATCAACATAAAACACGAACATATGCAGGATTCAGAAAAGTGTGGAAAAAGGATTAAAGAGTACCATGCGAGGATCCAACAAGCCACCGTGGATAGGCTTCTTAAAGGAATCATAGTAGGAACCTTTCCACACTTGAACTTCAGCGATTTTGCTTATTTCCGATTCTGATAACGTGGAGAACTTCATGTTCTTTCTGCAATAAACAAACAACAAAGTAAAAATCCCTTCAATTGTAGGTGAATCAAAGTTATTGAGTAATGGTAAAGGAACAGGCACAAATAAACGCTCACATCTTGCGAGGCCCTGTATCCTCCATGAACGGCTCCTTTGTGAAAGTTATGCCTTCAGTTCTCGCCCTATTCATCTCTTCTTCTTTTTCTTCCTGGGAAGAGCGTAGGAAAGGGTTTAGGGATTTTTTCACGAGCCGAAACGATTGTCCTGGTCCTCAAAAACCCAACCTTATAGTGCTTCCTGTTGACCAGAACAGAGCCAAGTGCAACGTGCGGCGGCGCCCCGAGTCGGCGGTGGGTTGGGTTTCGTGTGCGGCGGTGCGTAGGGTTTCGAGTGTAAAAAAACGAGTATCTCTGTTTAATAAAATATTAGAAATTGATTAATTTAAATGTTTGGAGTAAATAATATGAAATGATTGTTTCACGTATTTGTTTCGTTGCATCATTATTCCGAACTAGTGAATGAATAGAATAAAGCTCATGTTTCGCAGGAAACGGAAGGGTCAGGCTGGAAGTGATGTGATTGCTGTTTGGGGAGATACAGAAATGGCATATGTCATTTTAATGATAGATTATAAATTAAAATTTCAAATTATTTTTTTAATAAATCTCATAATATTATATAAGATTAAAAAAATTAAGATTTTTTTTTTAATGATAAATTTTATTTTAAGATTTTAGGAAGAGAAAAAAAAAATTTAAGATAATATGCATATCTTAATAAATTTTTTATCAGAACTTATCTTTCATTGGAGATTTATTGAATTCCTTTATTAAAAGATCTAATAAATATCAGATCTTGATTTTAAAATTTTTGTTCAGGATCTTGTATTAAAGATGCTCTTATATTACTTGAAAATTGGAACTCGCCATCGAATTTTACTCTAGAAATTTATGGCAATTACATGTCTTCTTTTTCTTTTATTTTTAAACAAATTACACAATAAAAATATTATTTTCGTTTTATAATTTTTTCAGATCCCTTTGATATTTTTTTAATGAAAAATGTAATTGCATAAATAAATGATTTTTCTACTTGAATTAATTTTAATATAAATTATATTAATAACAATGCACATTACTTTTTTTAATAATAATTAAATTAATTGTTATATAAATGACCTGTTATTTAAATTTAAATTAATGATGACATAAATTATTTTTTTAATTGTAATCAAATTAATATGATGAATTTATTTAATTATGATTAATAAATAATATTATTATAATAACTAATTTGATTATCTTTGTAAATATATTGGTAATTTGTATTTAATTAAATTAATTTTAATTAAAAAATATTAAGTGTTACTAAAAATGATAAATTATATCATAGTTACTTTGATTACTTTAAAATATGTATCTTGCATTTATAATTAATAAAAAAAACAAAATATAATTTGGTTGTGTTCTTTGTTAAGACACACAATATAATCATATTTATCTAGTCTATTTATTTTTTGTTCTAAAAAATAAAAATGTGATTTCATTGTGTACATTAGGTAATAATAAGGTAATAGCATAACATAATTGTGTTTTAATAGGTGGTGAAAAGAAGGAGGGGACAAGGGATGAGAAGAAGGGGTTGAGTGTTTAAACAAAGAAATAAAATTGTATTTTTATGGGGTTTTAAAATTTTACAAGGGCCAATAACAATTTTGGTAAGAGTCAATATCAATCTCGCATTACTATAAAGGATTAAGATTTAATATTAAAAAGTTATTTCTAACTTTTAAAAAGTTCACATGATTTTTTAAATACTTACATGATATTAAATATTGTTTACAAAATAATATCAGCAACTAAACTTTAAATGCTAAATATTAGAAAAATATTTTAAAAAATTGGTAGAAGTTATCTCAGAGACATAAGATGAAAAGATAAAATATAGATATAAAAAAAGGAAAGCAACTAGTAAAAGAGATAATTTTATATATATATATATATATATATATATATATACACGTATAAAATAATTCT
>PYAF01001219.1:25042-51226 GCA_007407185.1 Glycine tomentella | reverse complement strand
TGAAAAAAAAATACCTTACAAAAGGAAGAAGATAAAAATAAACAAATTAACTAATAATGAAAGAAATATAACCTATTTGGCAATGCAATTTTAAATTAAATAGAAGATCTACTCAATAAGATATAATATAAATTTTATAATGATTTGAACTTAAAGATTTAGACATTGTTAATATTTTTTATAATAAAATATTTTCTGTTGTTCTTTCACTCACTCTCGTTTGCCACGACAATATTTTTTTTAAGGTTTGATATTCAACATAAACATGTCAAAAAATCACATTAAGATCCAATTTCAGTTGACATCAACAATAGATGTACACCCTTGTGGAAGCAAAACTGAATTATAAAAAGGGTAATCTTTTACATATTTCTACCTCAACATAGGTACTTTGTTTTTTCTTTTTCTTTTCTCTTTCCAAAATAAACAATAAATGAATATGTAATTTGTATGGAATTACATTTGAACAATATGCTATTTACAGAGTTTTTGACTGCTCTAGTTAATTAATTGCTATAAGAGGAACTCTGGAATCTCTTACGGATTGAGCAGCTTCATATGCCCCAATGTATCTAACATCACCATTTGCATGTTTTGGAGATTTTGCATCCCAGAAGGATTTCAGTAGTTCCTCAAATGATGGGGTTCTTAGTTCTTCTATGGATGAAACACTGGGTAAATTGAAGGATCTCTTTCTTGGTGTTGAACAAGATGGTTCATCTACCTGTATTTTACATAGCAGTTTAAACACACAAAAACTAGAATCCAGCAGCCAGAGATAACACTTTTTCCTTGAGAAAAACAAAAAATAGGTATTTTATGTACATGCGCTTTTCCAAACAGCTTCGGCTGAATCTATACTACATATGTGCATACTAAGGAATTGGAACTTGAAGTCCCTTACCGTGTATTCAGTGAGAAGACATTTCCCTGCATTTTCAGTTATCTCTACAATTCTGTGGTAATGACCGCCCTTCAATTCTCTCAAGTCACCACAGCATGGGATAATCATAGAGTTTAGATTCCCACAAGCGTCATGATCAAGTTGCAATGAATCTGCAAGCGTAAATATTTCGTCAATTGATATCTGTGGCATGATTTACCAAGGCATTTATGATTTCGTATGTATGAGACCAAGTACTGACGTTCAATGGATGAATTAATATCCTTGTTTGCGATTTCTGCATCTTCAAGTGTAGTTGACACATCACTTGAGAATCGGTCTCGTAGGAGATGATTAGCTTCCATTCCTCCCCTGTTCAAAAGCAATTGAGAGAAAATGAACAAAATATATTGACTGTTTTGATCTCAACTGGGAATGAAAGACCTACCGAATAATAGTACCCACAGAAGCGGCATTTCTCTTCTCTAGGCTAAGTATGGATTCTTGAGCATTTCTCCATTGTTGTGCACCTACTTCTGCCTTTTTGCGGCTGTGCAATTGTTTGGTCAAGGTAGGGCTTAGTGAACAGAAGAGAATATAATAGAGACAAAGTACACACAGTACACTCCTATTCCATACCAGTGCCGAATAACCTCCACAAGGTCATTCTTTCCAGATTCTACTGCAGAAGTATCCTCATGATAGTTGGACTCTGTTTTTTCCATGTGAAGTTTCCATTCAGATTTAACAGAAGAAGTGGAATCTTGCATGGTTAATGTTTCTTGCCTCAGCCTACTGATTTTAGTGTTTGCACTCTCCCGAAGATCATTAACTGCCATTTGGACCTAACAAGCAAATAAAGAATGGTAAGAACTTACACTCAGGTAGTAACGGAAGCTACTGTATGTTAGCTTAGCATGTCTAAAAGAAACAGCTACCAGTTTTTTCTTTCTAGAACTAGAGCTAGCAAGCATTTCTGCCACTTTCTCCAGTAGTTGTTTTTCTTCATGTGCAGTACACTCCTACACCCAAAAAGAATAAGGTGCATCAAAGTTAAAAAAGAAAGGAGTATTAACTAAAAACTTTCCGATCATGATTTGTGCAAATTCTGCAAAAAGGCACACTTCGGTCACCTCAAACTTCTTTTGAAGTTCATACAATTTCTGATCATTGGTAAATTGTGATTCTTCTACAATTTGGATCATATTGGATGCATGCATGTGTAATGTCTCAAAGAAGTTCATAGTTATTTTAGATACTGCACGTGTATTCTCCTCTGCTCTGGCATGTGCCTACATGCAATAGCATAGAAGTAAGTATCTCTAACTCTGAAGTTCACCCAACAAACCAGAAATCACGCACCTCTTCCTGTTGTCGAGCAAAAGCAGTTAACTTGGCCTCTTGCTTTTTGAGACTACTTTGAAGATCATTTAGTAATGAATCAGCTTCTAATGCAATTCCTTTAAAAAGCTGAAGCACAAAAGTTAAATTAAACACACCTAGAAACCTCACGTAGAATCAATTTATAAAGTGTAAGAAACACACTTACATACTCCAAGGCAGATGAATGCTTGGCTACTTCAGAATTCAACTCTTCAAAAGTTAACTGACTATTTCCTTTAAACTCCTCAGCTAAATTGTCCAAAGCTTTAATGCCAGAAACATACATGTTTTTAAATTTTCCTACCCGCGCTCTTAGATTTTCAATAGCCTAAAAGAGGCATACCAAAACAAATTTATTAATCAGGTAATATAAATAATAAGGCATGATTTCATCCTATGGAAACCCACCTCTGCCTTTGTTGATACAAAAGAGTGCATATCATTTTCCATTTCCTTTAGTTGCTGCTCTTGTTGAATTACCGATGTTGCAACCGTCTTGTGCAAATCTTCTAGCTGTTGAGCTAACTGAGACTGGAATTTCTGGACAAGTATTCTATTTCCTTCTTCAATTTTATCCTTCCGCTCTAAGGTTTACAAAAACAATTTTTGTGATGTCAATTTATTCCTTCTAATTGACCCCCACAAGAAAAACCAGTTGAAAGAAAATGCTAACCAATTTTAGAAAACAGCTTTGACACATCGGATGCAGCATTCTCTAGATCAGCTCGTAGCTCAATTGCATGCTCCACAAGTGCTTTTTCTGGAAGAAGCAAGAACAGGGAAAAATCACACAACTACTGCATATTACATTGTATGATGAGAGGTGATTTTCAACAACCAACCCAAAAAAGGTATGGTAAAGGGTACACCCAAACAGAAAGCTGGTTGATACAGAATAAGAGGTATAATTACACTTCACTAACCAGACTTCAGTAGATTCGATATTAGAAATTCCTTTTCCTTAATTGTTGCATTTGCTTGTGTGTGTTTTTCCTCAAGATCAAATAATGATTGCTTAGTTTCTTCAAGACTTTTCTGAGATAGCATATGCCGTAAATAAATTTAACTCTTGAACCAGGTCAGATGTTCAAAATAAATAAAAACAATTAGGTACAGCCACCTATTAAGAACTTTTTTTACCTCAGTTTTTTCAAGTTTATCACTTAACTCGACAGTCAAAAGTTGCTGACATTTGTAGAGTTCTTGAAATTCCATCAATTGCTGCTCAAAGTTATGGGATGCATTTCAATATACAAGTGATTATAACTATATTGGAATTATTTATGATGGAAAATACCTTATCCTTAGACTCTGCTTCTAGTTCCATGCGTTCTATCTTTTCAACCATGGCCTATAGAACATACAGATTTAGCAATAGTAATGTCTCAAAAGAATAACTGTATTTGTATTCCCAATTCATATAAAGATACAGTTAGAGAAACCTTTTTCTCCACTTCTTCATGAAGATAACGATCCCGTGGTATATAAATTCCGTTTTTCTCTCTTGCAGCATACACCTCTGCAAACCACATATGTAAAAAAATTCAACATTTCAGCACTGAACTGTGAAAGGAAAAATAGTTTATTAACATGGTGCTATTTTCTTTTAGAATACAAAAGCATTGAACAACCTTGCTTCAGTCTGTCAATTTCAGAATACAGATCCTTTATGAGTGCAGATTTCACCATCTTCTGATTGATCTAACAAAGTATTAAACTCCAAACTATTAGATATGTTGCACTGCAAATCTGTGATAAGAAAAAAAAAGCACGGTAAGGTTGACAAAAAAAGTAGGAACTATGAAAGTCACCTCTGGTTTGTTCTTGATATTTTTGGCACGGTGTGCATAATCCAAGGTACTAAGAGTTTCTTCCAGACAGTGAATAGAAGGTGATATCGTAGCAACGATGCATGTCTTGGTTTTACCGCCCAAGGAATCCCTTAACAGTCTTGTTAATTTGCTATCCCTGATATAATGGGACATCTTAATAATACAAAAGCATTTTTTTATATAGGTTTGTAAGTAGAATCAAAAGTTACCATAACCAGAAGAACGGTAGCCATCCATACCTATAAGGCACATGACCTGAATGATCAACTAGAGCATTAATCACTCGACCAAGTGTAAGCAAGCTTTTATTTATCTCCCCAGCTTCCCTTGCTCTACCCTGCGAGCATTTTCTGACAAGTGAAGCTCAAAAAAGCTATAACATTTTAGTCTTTTCAGACAAATACTGAAGAATAATCAGAGCGAGATAAAGATAATGCCAGAACTGAAGATGACTAAATAGACAAGGGATAATTTGAATTTTATAATGTTGTCCAGGGGCCTGTTTTTGCAATATCAATCAATAATCTCAAAAAAAAAAAAAAAAAAAAAAAAAAAAAAAAAAAAAAAAAAAAAAAAAAAAAAAAAAAAAAAAAAAAAAAAAAAAGAGGCTGTCATACTGTTCCAAATAATATCATGTGAATGTACACTACCCAAAATAAACACCAAAATCATTTGATACCTCTCTTGCACCGGAACGTGAAATATTCTCAGAACCTGCAAGGTCCACAAGATTTAGCTTCCCACATTTAATCATTTCTTCACCCTCTGGAGTACACTCCTTAATGTGAATAGTTATAGAAAATATGGAATGGGAACGACTGCTTTGTTTGTTAAGAAGAGTCTCAGCCGTTCGCCTTTTCGCAGAACCCTTTTCCAATATCTTATAAATTTCATTTGCAGTGCAAACAACCTCTTCCTCTAAACCTCTGACAAAAACACCCCCCTTTCCATCCTCCATAAGAGCTATAGGTTTCTTAGATTTGTCATCCACGAATTTTAAAGTCTCCTCAGGGGCCAAAAGATCTGTTATCTCCTCATTGTAAAGCTCTAGAAACGTCACTTTCATGCTATACTCGGCATTCTGAGCTTCTAATATATCAAAAATCTGCTTCACAGCTCTTGGGATGACACCAGCATCACTCGGAAACTCTCCATTCTACATAACCAAAAAACACCAATCAAAGAATTGATTCAGCACAAAGCAACAAGAAATACTATAAATAGCAATGCTGGCCAAAAGTAATAACCTTCTTCCTTGCACCTCCTTCCATTGTGTAAGTTTTTCCTGTCCCTGTTTGACCATACGCAAAAATGGTGCAGTTATATCCTTCAAGCACTTCATTCACAATAGGAGACATTGCCTGCTCAAAAAGTTCTTTCTGCTTGGAATTAGGACCAAAAACCTATTCAATAACAAACACAAATCCGATTAATGCACCATTACAAGCGCAGAATTCACACAAAATAATTATAAGAAAAAAACAGAAAAACGAGTAATAGTTTGCTCTTATGGTCATTTTTATAAAGATTACAGAATGAGGCAAGTGAGTAACTCGATCACTTCGTATTCAGTTCAACAATAATGATATTTTGATTATTTTCATTTGAAGGCAGAATTCATATATTCCGCAAAGTAATTGACGCTTGAAATAATAAAAAATAATAATAACAACTCCTCAAATTTTACATTACCAAAAAGGATCATCATATAGGAAAGCAAAACGCGAAAAAAAACCTTGTCGAATGCGAAGGTTCTATCGATCTGTTTGTTGGCTATATTCTGCACAGCCGAAACCTCTCGTCTACCTTCGTTACACGAAATCACGATCGGAGTGTTCAACCTCGCTTCGTCTTCATTCAACGGCCTAAACAAAAACGAAAAACGAAAAAAACGCGATCAGCGAATTTCAACGAGTCGCGAACAAACCGAACTCAGTGAAGTGAAACTCGGAGTTAGTTAGTTCGACTCAGTGACCTGCAACGAACTAGAACTTGCACATTGACGCCTTTGTCCTTATCGAATTTGCTGTGACCGCTCGAATTGGAATCCGCAGATCGCAGATCTCGGGCCGGCTTGTCGCCGGAGCGCGCCGGCTGCGACGGAGACAGCGGCACTAATCCTCCTCTTCTCTGCTGAGCCTCCATCGCACTTAGAAATTGGAATCGGAACCAATGATAGTGAAATGTGTGGTTGGAGAGAATGAAGAAGAAGAACTATGAAATTAAAATTATAAACCAGAATTGTTATCTCAGAGTGTGGTTAGTTATAGTGGTTTATTCATATGGAATTTTGCGGTGTCAAAAATTCACTTCACAGAGATAATTTATTTGTTTATTTATTTAATGGTTAATTAATAATATAATATATAATGTGAGTGAGAGAAGGAGAAAAAGGAGAGGGAGTAGTGTCTCTGTTATGGAAGCTGGAAGAAAAAGGTGAGACAAGGAGAGTGAGAGAGAGAAAAAAATGGAAATAAAGAAGAAAAGGAAATTAAAGAAGGGCGTTACCGTTATGGTTTATGAGTTGAGAGACGTTTGAAAAGTAACGGGGCGAGAATAACGGCATCCAACTTAGGACGTTTCTGGGATCACGCGACCGTTAAAAAACAATAACACAAATTTACATGCACTAACACAATTACGGAATTAAAAGTTTTTATTTAAAAAAGAAAACTGAAACTGGAATGGAACACTACTCAGGCCTCAGCAGCTCGGTTACACTAGCCTGCTCTCTCTGTCTCCTCGTTACAGTTTACTGTTAGTTGAACAACAGGAATTATTTATTCATGGATAAAATATGTTTTTATCTATGTATTTTTTTATAAAATTTGATTTTAATTTCTCTACTTCTAAATAGATCATTTTGAGAAATTATCTAGTCTGCTGCCTGATGACATGCTTGTGCCTCATTTGAGGATCTAGTTTGTTTTCCTTTGTGTGTTTGTACTGATATAAAAAAATTATTTTGATTTCTAAACTTTTAAAAACTACATATAAATTCAGTCCTAAAATTGATCATCTATATTATCGAAAAGGGACTAAAAAATTTTCATATTTTTAAAAAAATTGAAAATATGATAGATTTAAAAATATAAAATTTAAGATCAATCTTTACTAAAAAAAGAGGGATTAAAAATATATTTTATCATTTATTTATTGTTACTTATTTATATGTATTTAGGTAAAGACACTATATGTAGAGGGTAGGCTTTAGGTATGGCAATGGGCAAGACAGGGGTGGGTTTAGTATCTTTGCTGACAGATTTTAGGGTGCGTAAGCATCATCCGAAAAAAAAATAGTAGTCGTTAGATGTGAATTTTTTATACTCAAAGGTTAAAACACTTGAAGGACTATCCAAGAGATACAACACGTAATAATTTTTTTATTACTTTTCTCTTCTTTTTTCATTCTTTCTTTCCAAATTTACCTCTCTCGTCTTCTGTTCCCTCACTCCCTCCATCTCTCAATCTTCATTCTCTTGCACATCCTAATCAAAAAACACCATTCATAAATAAAATTGAATTCTTTTGAACAGCAACATGAATCCCAAATCAATAAAATGTCTCATAAATAAAGTTCACTTTAGTCATTATTATTACCATAGAACAAAAATAAAATGATCAATGCTTGTTTAACGCCGCGGCAACAAAGCCTTTTGCGATGGCTTGAAAGCTTGGCACGGCGGAGGAGTTGGTTTAACGCCGCGCTGGGGAATCTGTCGTAGCTATCTCCGTTAATCGTCAACATCGACGTCGTCTTCTTCCATGAATACCGTTGAGTCTCTCAGGCGCAACCAGATCTAATTGCAAAACCTCATAGAATCGCCAAATATAGAATCGCACTTTAAGAAACCCATGTTTTCATTCGTTAAATTTGTCATCGTCGTGCTCTTCACGGTGGCTTGAAGGCTTGGCGCGACGGAGGAGCAGGTTTAGCACGATGGGCGGAACAGTGCGGCGACGTTTGAGAATAAGAAAGGCAGCGAGTGAGGGAGAAGGAGAGATGTGTGCGCTGTGGCATAGAACAGTGATGGTTCTGTTGGCTTCTTTTTTTGTTGCAGGTTTCATGGTGGTTGTTGTAGGGAAGGAGACGGTGAACAATGCCTCTAGGGTATTCCATGAAGTAGAGAAAAAAATCAACTGTGTACACAGTTCTACAATACTCTCATGTTTATCTCACATCTAACAGCTACTATTTTTTTCGTATGGTGCGTAAAAAGTTTAACTTACCCACCCTAGAATCCGTCATCTTTGCTTCCCTTTCCTGACTTCCTCGTTTCTTATCCTCGGGGACCAAAAATTAAACTTATTTTCGTTTTTGTATGGGAATTGAATTTTCCTGTCTGAATTTATCTTGTTTTTTTATTCATAAAACATGGAGAAAACAAGACAATTTTTTTTAAATTGGATTCAATATATTACAACATATTAAATTAAATTTCAAATAATAATTATTTGATCTCATTTTTTTATAACTTAAAGAAATAATGATCATGACACATTATTTACCAAAATTAAAATTTCAAATACTTAACAATACATTAAATAAAAAATGTTTATTCTTATTTATTTATTGAACTCAACATGAAATTAAATAAAAATTATACACAATTATAAAAAAAGGAAATATTTTCATACATAAAATAAATATTAATCTATTAAAATTATAAGATTATAATAATAATTTAAAATATTTATTATATCATAATAATAATGGTGGGGATGGAGTCAGCATACCCAACCTTTTCCTCATCCCCAAACTTGACTTTCTTAATTTGAAAAAATTCGAACCTGACCTCGATCAACTCGGGTTTTCCTAATCAAAGTCCAGCGGGATGGATTGATTCCCACGAAGACGAGTGCACTTGTCCAGGGTTTATTCACCCCACCTGATAAAGAGTGAGACACGTGCCTGTTGGATTTTGTAGTTTTTAATCCGTCCCTTTTTTCTTTTTCTTTTTTTAATTTCTGAATGTGTGACTCTGAATTATAGCTTTGATGCATCACAGTTTTTTTATTAACTTTTTGTTTTCTAAGGTAGAAGAGGGAGATACCCTCAAATTATCAATGACATATTAGAATTGCTAACAAAAGCATCTTAGAGGATTATTATACCCGCTCAAAAGCAACTCTAATTGTACAAACTTGAATCACAAATAATATTACCAATTATAACTACTCAATTAACTTTTAGTCGATAAAAAAAAAAAAAAAAAAACCTAACCTTTAACCTTTAGGTGGACTACAACCTTTAATTTACCTTGTTTTCTCTTGGCATTTTATTCTCTCATTACTTCTAATACTATTTTAATATAAATATCTCAATTGTTTATAACAAATAAAGAGAAAACGAAAGATATCTGAACTGTATTATTTGTTTAAACTCAAACAATAAGTGACATTTCCCTAAAGACACAACAAAATTGGAAATTCAATTAAAGAGTAAGAAATGTTCTTTAAGTTATACAAACTACAGGTTGTACAAAAAAGCTATACAAACTTCAAATTTCAAAGCATGTTTTAGCTTGTTAAGATCAAGCACCCTTTTTTGTCCCAAATGCTGCCAAAGATGGTAACTCTTCCGCTTCAAGTACACTTCAACAAGGAAATGACAATATATTGCTATTTAAAAAAAAATGGTCGGGCTTTTCAAGAATATCTCCATATGCTTGGTTGAAAAAATAATCAAATAAATTTTAATAAATATTTACGCTCCTACTTTTGAGTTATCTGTAACAAATAAAGAAAAAAAATGAAAGATGTCTGAATTGTATTATTTATTTGAACTCAAACGATAAGTGACATTTTCCCAGAGACACACAACAAAATTGGGAATTCAATTAAAGAGTATGAAATGTTATAAAAAAAAGGTTATACAAACTATAAAGCATGTTTTAACTTGTTAAGATCATGCACCCGTTTCTTGTCCAAAATGCTGTCAAAGATATATGGTAATTATTCCACTTCAAGTACACTTTAACAAGGAAATGATAATATATTGCTATTTTTTTTAAAAAAAAAATGATTGTGATTTTCAAGCATATCCCTATATGTTTGGCTGAAAAATTAATCAAATAAATTTTAATAAATATTTGTGTTCCTAATATTTGAGTTGTGTATAACAAATAAAGAAAATAAACAAAAAAAATAATATTTGAACTGTATTATTTCTTTGAACTCAAACGATAAGCAACATTTACTGGGAATCACACAACAAAATTGGGAATTCAATTAAAGAGCAAGAAATGTTCTTTAAGTTATACAAACTACAAGCTAAGTTATACAAACTTACAAAACATGTTTTAACTTGTTAAGATCAAGCACCCGTGTCTTGTCCTAAATGCTATAGAAAATGGTCACTTTCAGCTTCAAGTACACTTTAACAAGGAAATGACAATATTCTACTACTTTTTCCCAAATAAAAACGGTCGTGCTTTTTAAGCATACATCTGTATATTTGATTGAAAAATTAATCAGATAAATTTTAATAAATATTTATGTTCCTAATATTTGTACGTGATAATGAATCAAAATTGAGTTCAATAAACTTGTAATTTTATTTTTTAATTTAATTATAAATTTCTCTTTAGTTTCTCTTATTCTTGCTAGTAAAATAAAAGTTATACATAAGGTTAGTAATTTGGAAAAGGTAGTAAAATAAGAGGAACCTTTGTCGAAATTTTAATAGAGCACGTGTTTACATACATAAGTTGTTTTGTATTTAGTCTATTTGAAAGAGTTTATCAATAATTTATTTTGACTTGTTTTATGTTATGACTATTTAAGTAAGTGTTTGGGATAACTTTTGATAATATCTTATGGTTGGTTCATAAGATGTGTTTAACTTAAATAAACTCTTCGAAATAACTTATAAGAATAGCTTATGTAAAATTTATGGAAATACTCGTTAAACATGTAAGTTTTTTTTTTTTTCTTCCTCTTTCAAATTAAATATTTTATTTTGTTCGTTTCTTCACCTTTGTTAAATTTTTTGCTTTTTATTCTAATTTAGGTGAACTTGTCACTTGTCAGTAACCCAAAGCTGAACTTCAACTTCCTTGGTCAAGGATGAAGTTCACCTTAAGATTGGGCAGCATCATTCCTATTTTGTTTTTTTTTTTTTTTTTTTTTTTTTTTTTTTTTTTTTTTTTTTTTTTTTTTTTTTTTTTTTTTTTTTTTTATTTATTTTTTTTTTTTTTTTTTTTTTTTTTTATTTTTATTTTTTTTTTATTTTTTGTTTTTTTTTTTTTTTTTTTTTTTTTTTTTTTTTTTTTTGATCCCATGGGCAGCATCATTCTTAACTCTTGTTTTTTGTTTTTGTTGGTCTACAATTCTTAACTCTTACGTTTGCTGAATAAAGAGAGTGAGAGACTGTTGGGCTGGGAAAGGAGAACACAGCGATTGGATTGGGCTGTGTTTTAACTTGTAAGACACAAAGGTGGCCCCATTTTTCTTCATTTTTATATTTGATATTCGGATGACACTGCTTCACCACTATCAGACTATCAGACTTTAATTTTGGTACATTCTCAATCTCAAGTAACTTCATTGCCCAGAAAAAAAAAAAAAAAGGATTTCTTGTTAAATGAAAGAGGGATCAACTCAGGATTGAGACACTTTGCCTTCCAAGAAAATTTTAGCTTAAGGATTGCCGTGTACTCCCGACCAAACCAAAATTAACAGGTCCTCTATTTTTGCAACTTTGGTCTTTGGCCATTGTCTTGTTTTTATTCTATATCTTTTCTTTTGCCTTTGGTGGATAGTGTATCTTTATCCGCCGACACCTACCTACTTCTCTTAATTACTTTTTTTATAAATAAAAAATCTTCACTTAATTCCCTCAAATTTAGTTTTCTCCTTCTATGGATATGATAGGTATAATTTTTGGATAAAAAAGAGGCATTCTGACAACGTTACCCACCAATTGAAGGGGTTGGATACTTGGAAAATGGAATTATTACATACAATTATTCTTAACAATTTTCTTTTTATCATTTACTTCTAACTTTGCACCTCTCTAACCTTACATCTACACCTACAATATTCAAATTTTAACTTTTGGCGTTTCAAATTTAATGTTACAACTCCCCTTTTCACGCCTCTTTTACTAAGTGTTGAATTTTTGCCCCCCTAACAAATTTTCCTTATTCCCTCCAAAGTTAAATCAAGACTATATATAAAGTTCCATTTAACTAAAAATATATTGATACTGCATTTCATCACTTTATTTTAATCTCCAATATACTATTTAAATATAAAAAATTCTATATTTTTTTTCTGAGTGTATAAATAAATTCTTATCACTATTGCTTATTAGATTACATATATCTACGTACAAACATTTAAATCATTTAAATTTCATATAAATGATTATTACGATAATATCACTTTATTAAATCTGTAATACTTGTCATTCATAAAAAAATGCTAAAGGCGTAGATTCACTAAAACTAACGTGTATCAAATAATCATGTCTCATTTTATAGATATAAAGCCACAAAATGATATGAGAAAGTAGGATACTATGAACTATGGACACTCTTTAGAATGTAAAATGATCATTGATCACAACTGAAAATAAAGATGGTAGGAAAAAAATCAAATATTGGGAGGCGATTGGCCGTGAATGGCGCGGTCTTCCACTGGCAAAAGCAACAAAGCAAGCTTCCGATTTCCAACCAACAAAGCTAATTAAAATAGTTCAATTCAACGTTTACGAAATCAGTTTTATAATAAATGAAGGATGACCTAATGGGCACGACGTGCATCCAATTTTATATTATGCACTCCATCTTATGTGGCCATTACTATATAAAGCCTACCAAAGCATAGTGCATATCATCATCACCAAGCACAACACAACTCAAGCTTTTCTTAATTAGTGGCAAATAACAATGGAATTTCCCACTCTTAAACTTTTCTTCTTCATCTTCTTACTCCTCACATCAACCCATGCAAGATCCGCACCCCCAACCACAAACCTATTCCGAGAATACATTGGAGCCGAGTTCAACAACGTTAAATTCTCCGATGTCCCTATCAACCCAAGTGTCCAATTCCACTTCATTCTCTCCTTCGCTATCGACTACGACACGTCATCATCCCCCTCTCCCACCAACGGAAAATTCAATATCTTTTGGGACACCGGCAACCTAAGCCCCACCCAAGTTTCCGCCATCAAAACCAAAAACCCAAACGTCAAAGTTGCCCTAAGTCTCGGAGGAGATAGCGTTGCAAATGGCTACGCTTACTTCAACCCATCTTCAATCGATTCATGGGTTTCCAACGCGGTTTCTTCACTCACAAGCATCATCAAAGAGTACAACCTAGACGGAATCGACATCGACTACGAGCACTTCAAGACGGACCCCGAAACCTTTTCTGAGTGCGTGGGGAGGCTAATCAAAACCCTAAAATCCAATGGGGTCATCAAATTTGCCTCCATTGCTCCATTTGACGATGACCAAGTTCAGAGCCATTACTTGGCTTTGTGGAAGAGTTATGGGAACCTCATAGATTATGTCAACTTCCAGTTTTATGCATATGACAAGGGCACGAGCGTGGAACAATTTATCGATTATTTCAACACACAGAGTTCCAAGTACAACGGTGGGAAGGTGTTGGTGAGTTTCATCAGTGATGGGAGTGGTGGGCTGGCACCAAATGATGGGTTCTTCACGGCATGTCATACCCTAAAGAGTCAGCAAAAACTTCATGGCATATTTGTGTGGAGTGCTGATGATTCCATGAAAAGTGGGTTCCCCTATGAGAAGCAATCACAAGCCCTTTTAGCTATACCCTAGTAAATTAAATTAAAATGATATACTGAAGAAATTTTACTATATGAACTTGGTACTCTTGAGATCGACTCGATATGTACGTGGATATATGCATGTATGATATATATATATATATATATATATATATATATATATATATCTTAAACTTATTCAATTATTATGCGTACTTCTTTATACTTGTGAATTTTGTTTTACGACTAAGCACGTGTTGTAAAAACTAACCAGGTTTAATAATTATGTATTGTCATTGTAAAAATTTAGGGAAAAAAGTTATACACTAAACCCATTGGGTGAGAGATTACAGGTCTCCTTTAACTTAATGGCTCGAATGTCATAAGAAAGAACACAAATTCTCCCGTTAAATAAATTGTTCTCACTTATGTGAACACAATGAAATCTTATATTAATGCGTCAATCTTTTGAGTTATGACAACTTAAAATTATTTTATATTGTTGTTGTATAATTATTAAACTTCAAATTTATATATTTTTATTAATGAGAATTTATTTTTAGTATGTTTTCAAAGTGGTTATTAATGAAATTGACAAATTTATTATATATATATATATATGATATTTTTGGTTTTTTTGTTGAATTATATATGATATTTTTATTAAGTATTAGTATAAAAATATTTTTTACTAATAATTAATAACCTATTTTATCGTACTATAAATTAACAATAATTGTTACCGACTCATGCAGTTACATTTACTTTATAGTGTGGAATGAACCTCAATCACCTAGACAAACACACAGCACTAAGGAGGTTTAACTTAGTTGATTAAATAAGATGTGTCAATATTATAAATATCTTAATACTTTATTTAAGGGTAATGTGTTTAATTCTTATGGATAAAAACACAAAGTAGATTTTGAAAGGAAGTTATTAAACAATTTTTTTGTCATTTAGCAATCCCAACAATTGAGAAGTCCAAACTACGAGCTTCAAGCCCATCACTGTTTTTCTCAATAATAAATATTTGGGAGCAACTATTGGCACTACCAATAGTGCTATTGACATTACCCACATCTGTTTTAATTTTTTTTCCTTTCAAAAATGTCCTTTTCATGGAAACTTTATTTGGTTTGTAAAATACATAATAAAATCAAATCATGTTTCCGTTGATAAAAAGGGATACAAAAAAAATATATAGCAAAAACATGATTTCAATGTGTATTTTTCCATCAAAATTGTGTTTACATTGTGTATTTTAGTACACCCTCTTTTACTCAACTAAATCATATTTTTGTTATTTTATTTTTACTCCTTCAGTAAATGATGAAAGTATGATTGAAAGTATGATTCCATTGAATTGTTAAACAATAGAATAGTATTTTTTTTATCATTTTTTATTAAATGGAAACACAATTCTCCTTTCAAGCGAATTTACACTCCCTTTCCCTCTATTGAATCTTCTTCCATTTCCATTCCCAGTTGCATTGCCCCTCCCCATGACAGTGTCACTCACTCACACTATTCACACCCAAAATACCCAAGAATGCAAAACCCAACTTCACCTTTCTAAACCCGATCGCACCCACGTGGTCACGAGTGGCTCAAGAATCACCCTTGATCTTGAACTTCTTCGATGGCTCCATAGTGAGGATTTCAGGAAATGGGCGGTGGTGGTAATGAAGGAATTAATGGCAGAGGAAGTGACAAAAGACGATGATGGAGATGCGAAAGGGAAGGATTTAGAGAAAGTCATAGGGAAATGGGAGGTGTGACACGACACGATGGTGGAGGAGGATACACTACCTGTCAAGGAGGTTATCTGGTTACGTAGGCTGTGCAAAGAGCTTGGCTTTGTACAGGGAGAGGTGACCGTTGGGTGTGACAGCCAGAGCGCCATTTTCTTGGCTAAGAACCCAGGATTTCATGCAAGGACCAAGCATATTGACATACAGTACCACTTCATCAGAGAGAAGATTGAAGACAAGGTTGTATTGTTGGAGAAGGTTGACACAAAGGTCAACAGTGCTAATTTTCTGACCAAGGCAGTAAGTTCAGAGAAGTTTGAATGGTGCACAGTTGCTTTGGGAATGAAGGAACTTGCGAAGCATTCGCCAAGTGGGAGAATGTTGGATATGGCTCATCTTTCGCAGTCAGATGACAACCCTTCTTGTTGGCGGGGTCAGCAGAAAGCCAACTGGGGTCCCATGAATAGCTGCTGTTAGGGTTTCTTTTTAATCCTATTTATATTCCCCTTGTAAATCGTGTGACTTGTAACGAGTGGCGGTGAGGTGATTATAGTACAGACAAGCTGGACGTAGCCTACATTGGATGAACCAGGATAAATTACTGTGTCATATCTCTCTTCCCTATTCTCTTTTCTGTTTTTTCGATTTGTGTGTGATTGTCGATTTCCAACAAAGGGATAGGAAGTCGTAGGAGGGAAGGGAGGGGTCATGGGGTGTAGGAATTTGCTATTTGGACAAAAGAGACATTTCATTCCATTTGATAGTATGAATAGCAACACTGGTAATGTTAATAGTAGTCCCCTAAACATTTTGGCTGAATTCGGCCCTTCCTAATCATTACGAAAAATAGAGGCCTACTTTTAATCTTTCAGTAACTTTTTAGTTGAATTTAACCTTTTAATTACGAAAAATAGAGGCCTACAAGGTAGTTGATAATTTTTTTTTCAATTGTCATATTTTTTTTCTATCTCAAATTCTTATTCTGTCTCAAAATCATCATAAATAAAACCCGTTAAAAGAATTAAACTCCTGCCATTATAATAATTTAAAATAGAAATTGGTAAAAATATTTATTATAATAATTCAAAATTGAAGGATTGATTTGAATAAGAATTATTAAGAATAAGGTAAAAATATGTTTTTCCCCTCAAAATATTTTAAAAAATGTCAGTTTTAATTGACATAAAATCATAAAATATTTTCCCTACAACTTAATAGAAAGAAGAAACACATGTTTTTAGTTCTAATTAGACACTCAATAAACATAGGAATAAAAAATATATTAAAATTATATAAGGAGTAAACTATATACTCAATATAAGGAGTATTTAAATCTTGAGATTGAAAAATATTTGACACAAAAATAGAAATCACATATTCAATATATTAGATAGACAAAAATGTCAGTTTGTTTACTTTTTGAGAAAATATTTTATTTTATTACCTAGCTACTTTTACTTTTAATTACAAAATTATTATCTTATTTTCAGATATTTGTATAGTAAAAAGAGAAAACAACTTTTGCCATTTTCACTTTTTATTTTGCAAATCTTTAAAAATTAAGAAACAACTTTGTAATTAAAATTGAATATAAAAATAACATTTTTTCAAAAGGCCTAAGTGGTGACAATTGAATTATATTTGATCGTTTCTATGGGTTTTACTTGACGTGTTTCCCCTTAAAAAAATTAATATGTTTACATCTAACTTATGTTAGTAATAAATGATCATTAACACAACTAATCAACAATTTGTATACTTGTAACCTCTTGTAACAAAAACAACTAAATGTGTAGGTTCTAGAACATTAATATATAGTGGAAATTGGATAATAAATTTATAGAACGAGATGATTGTAAGTTTGTAATTGACATATCTAGGTTGAATCATATCAAAATGAGAGAGATTTGAAGATTATGTAAGTATATGAATGTATAGTTAAAGATGATTTAAAAGAATCAATTAGTAGTACCTACATCATCAAGATATATCTATTTATTAAGGTCTAAAAATGGACTATCTATAGAAAATTATAACTAACAAAGAAGTACTTGTGTGAAGTATCGTAATATGTAAAATGTTGTTATCCACTTAGCAATTACCATTATGCTATTATTTTTATTGATGGATTCGAGCATGTATACCAATCCCATATTGTCTCTATATTCAACACTCAGAAGCACAAAAACATCTTATTTAGATGTTTAGGCCAAAAGAGTTACTTTGTAGAACAGGTTATTCCTCCTCTAAATGTTACAGAGATACCTTTGCCTCCTCATGATCAAAATATTTAAATCAATTGTTTGCCATGGACATGTCAACGAACCCTACTACAAGGAACACATCCTGTATTTGTCTTCATCAGGGGCAAAACAAAGAGATACGAGGAATCTTGCTTCTTCATAGTATCTAACGACCCTTCATTCTATCGTCGGGATCAAGAAAATAGAACATGGGATTTTGTCCCACCTCAAATATGGTTTAACTAGTAATTTTACTCTGAAACTTAATTTTGTAATCAAGAAAAATGGAACCCACAATGTCTCAAATGCAAACATGCATTATAAACCAACGTATTTATGTGTTGAATCAATGCTAGATTTTATTTATATACAATATACTATATAAAATTACAAGATCAAATTATGCCAAGAGTGACTTTAGGAAAGTTATTCTTCATCGTCATTATTTATTTTCTTAAAATTTAATGGTTAAGATTACTCATTTTAACTATTAAACTTTAAGAAAATGAATGATAGAAATGGTGAATAACTGTCTTAAAATTATTTATTGTATAACCTTATTCTTTCTTTTTTATATATAATATATAAATAAGTGTGTGTGGTTTAGATTGGTTACTCATTTCAACTATTACACTTCAAGAAAATGAATGTATGTGTGTATGTGAGATAATAGATTTCACAATAAAATACAAATAAAAAAGAAAATTAACAATTAATAAATTTGAAAGTGATCATTTATTTCTTATAACTAAAACAAAATAACTCTCTCATTTATTTCTTATATAAATAACTTAAAGTGCAATTCTTTAAGTCTCTTTAGTACATTTTATTAATTTGAATTTGTTTAGGAAGAGAATATACTCATGAGTATCCTAAAGTCAGTAAAGAACATAAGAAACCTCATCAAACCATGATACAATGTGACCTAGCATGATCGATGAAGGATCACACTTATTAATAGAATGTGTATTCTAGCGACCTTATAACAATTATCTCATTTTCCAAGCGATGCCATGTATGGTACTTTCTCACTTGCTAGAGGGTGATGCTTAATGTACCTTAATCATGTGTGAAAAAGGTTTAAAACATCTTTCATTTGATTCATGGGTCAAAAGCCCATAAGCCTTTGAAAAATTATTAGTTATTTTGAGTCAACTCGTGTACGTACCAATTAATCTTTACGTGATACATATTTAAGTTTTTTTTTCTTTTTATTTATGAGAAAAAATTAACAACACTTAATTATGTGTTATATAGAGATTAATGAGAGACTATGATGATTCTAAACCATCTCATTATTTATCTTCTTCTATCCATGCATATAATAGTTGATAATTGTAATGGTCGACTTATATGGTAGGTTGAACACCAGGTATGATTTAGTTTGAGTACTGCATTCGTTGAATACTCACTCTGCATCCTTCAAATTAGGTGCACTAAAAGACCTACTTTATTAGTAATGCCTCCCCGTAATCTCAGTCATTTTAACTGAACTGTCCATAGCTTCTCAAAGCACTAAACATAAAACGCATTAATTGTAGCTTGTTATTCTAGGCCGGACAGTCTAAAACTACAAATTTATCTCGATAATTTACATAATAAAAATGTACATTAATTAACCCTTACTTCTAATTGTCTTAAATTTTGTCCTTATTATCAATGGTACGTGTAAATCAGGAGACATGAACAGGGTCGTTGTTTGTCACAATGACAGCACTAAGAAGAACATAGACGTTGCACGCAGCGATCCGTAGCAGCAGCAGCAACAAAGAAAGTGTGCTTGTGAATGGTGATTTTAGCAAATCCGTGTCAGCCAAGGTCCTTTTTGACTCAACATTCCACAACGGTGTCGCATGAGTGGCTAACTAGTGCCTAACTGTCTTGTTGAGAAGATTGAGTTGATACAATGCCACACTTATAATCCCCATTAATCAATTCCCCGATTTCATTAGCCAAAAAGCCTATTAATTTGGGGAGGTTCAGGTTTGTTTCGATGCACTTACACATGAATACGACGTAATGCTTGTCAATCCGTTGCTATCATTTATCGCACTTGCGCACACACTCCCTTTCTTCATTTTGTAATCATTTGTCAACCGTCCACCCAATATTAGAGAGTATGGGGTGTAGCAATTCCCACTTTATCATTGCTCCCTATGAAAAATTATCATTAATGTCGTGGCATATTTTTGGGGTCCAGTTTGATATGGCATATACATATATATATCAACCATTAGTTGATATAAGTAATAATAAAATAATAATTTGTGTATTTTAATTTAGTAGTATAATATTTAAATTCTGGTTTTAAAAATGGAACAAATTATATTAAGAGAAATATTTATCTTATCATTTTTTAGTATATTCATAATCTTCAATGGAGATTAATTAGTTGCTTCCAGTAATGACTCCATATTATGGACAGGGAAAAAAATATAAATATAAATATAAAAGGAGGAATCAGCTTGCATTATAAAATTACTTTTTGTCCTTATTATTTATTTTTTAAATCTAAATGATAAGATTAATGATTTATTATAACTATTATATTTCGAAAAATAAATAATAGAAAAGAAAAATAAATCTAAAAGAGTTATTGATATATCCTCTCTTTCTATATATTTTTTCAACTTGTAACAAATATTAAGACACAATACTTTGTGCTCTATTATATTATATTAATTTCAGCTGATTAAACAAAAAAAAGCTAGTGCTGCCAAGATAACTCATTGAGGTTACTGATATGTGGCAAGAAATGAAGTGATAGCTGCAAATCCGTTTCTACTTTTTGTTATCTTTTCATCACTTCCTATCTCACCTTGCCCTCTCTTTTCTTATCATAATAATAGCCAGTCTATATCATTAGTTGAAATTTAAATTTTTTGTTGGTCTCACTAATAAACATTACTCATAATTTTGTAAATTTTAATCAAATAATAAAGAATTTTCATGAAATCTGTACAGGGACGAATTCACCTTAAGCACAATGGGAACAATTGCCCCCATTAAGATATTTTTTTACTAAAATATATTTGATAAAAAAATTATCCCCATAAAAAATATTTTTTTTCATAATGGGAAACTGTTTTATAAATAAATATAAAAAATTTAAGAGATAAAACAAACAACAAATTGATACTAATTTTATCATTTTATCTTTTAAACAAACAAGTCATACAAACACACATATTTACTCAATTATAATTTATAGAAACTTAAATATTTTGTAATTTTTTACCATGAGATGATCTATTTTGTAAAGGCTTAAAATTAATATTTCTTTAAAAATATTATAAACTAGTATTTTCTCCCTCCATTATAAAAAATTTCTGGATATGTCCCTGGATGTATATAAAAAAAAGTGTATTACTAGCATTTTTAACTATAACTATTAATGAAGATAAATACTTCTATTTAGTGTACATATTTTATTAAATAATATTATCCTATAATTAATTCTAAAAAATACCTTTGAATCAAACAGTTCTTAAAAAAATAACTCATCAAATACGACACAGTTATTTACATCTTTTAATTATTTTTATTTTAATTTAAAATTAAAAATAAACGAAATTCATAATTGAAACACGTAGTACCTGTTTCTAACCAGTCATAAAAATGGGAATAGACATTGAAGTGAACCACCTAATAGTGACTAAGGTATCCTTCTATCTGCTATGTTACGTGATAGCGCATTATCCTATATTTCTATTACAAGGACTAATTGGCATTTGTTTTAAAATTTCTATAGCTACTTGAAAGTTGAAGCAGCGGGTGTATTTTTTACCTCAATCAGTGTGTGTGTGTGTGTGAACTGTGTGCCCCATTAGTTAATAGAGAGAGAGAGCAACGAAAGAAATTGTCGGATCCATCACTAACCTAATTTATCCCCCACTTTTTTCTCCAAAGCACATTCTTTTTGGTACAACTCATGACATGTTTCAAAACATAAGAACCCAGAGATTGAGAATAATGAAGAAGTTTTATTAACGTACAATGATACACCATGCATGCGCACAGTACACGCCATTATAATACAATGTTAAATTTGCCATTTTATCGCACCTTTTAAGATTATTTCAATTCTTCAAGCAAAGATTTCATAATACTATTAATTAGCTAGCTAGAGGTATTTCTATTAAACAATAGTTAATTTACATTCAAATGCCAAATACGTGTCAACCATAAAGAGCATCGCTAATGCCAGTTTTTCATACAAGTCTTGGATATCATCATGATTAGAAAATCATAACAACGCTGCCTACCTTCACCTCCTTTTCTTTCTCTCTATGGAAAAGTGACGGTATTTTTCCTTCATGATTTTGTTAGGAAAGGAATTGGGCTGAAATTGAAGTTGTCAACGAGACGTATAGACTATATATAGGAGGCATGAGAGATTTCCCCTTCTTGCCGGTTGCAACTTAAAATTTTAAGTTGTGTTCCCCAAAAATAAAAGAAATTTTTTCAGATAATTTTTTTAAAAAATAAAAAAAATCTATTATTAATTAATGGAGAACTTGTTTTAGTTTGTTTTAGTTTGAGAAGAAATTCATTTCTTATTTTTTTTCTCATAAAAATGTTTTTAGAAAAACTTACAAGACCCTTAATAGTCTAATTTTTTAATTAACTATTGTGTGAGAGGATATCTGTCATAATATTAAGCAGAATGGACAAAACAATATTAAAATTTTGGAATAATATTAAAAAAATTATATTCATATTCAGAGGCAATTTTATTTTTTTTATAAAAACCACAATAACATTTTAATTTAAAATCTCATACAAACTATCCGAACCTCATCATTATGAGGCCAACTTTAATAGATTTATCAAAGTAATGGTATGAAGCACAATAGCTACTAGTACATATTGGACAACATGTACAGTATAACACCATGTCCATTTTGAAATTCATGTTTGTTTTTGCTTCATATGGATGTGAAGAGAGAGTAGTAATTCACGTTCCAAAATGCATTCCAAACATGTACTACATTTATTTCTTACTAATTTTTCGATATATCTCGTCGTCCATCTACATCAGAGGTTAGTGAATTAGAACTTATGAGAAAATATACTGCATATTGACAACAATGTCAGAGAATGAATATTATAGTAGTGGAGAAACTGTGTCTTGTTGAAAAGAGGTTGAGCCATAACGAGTTTCGTTGTCTTCTCCTATTGGCAAGAGTTCAACTTTCCACGTAAGTAAAGACCCCACTCCATTTCTTGGTTGCAAAAGTTCAACTTTACATATAAGCATGAGCCTGCTCCATTTTCCAACTGAAACATAGCACATGATTGGAGGGTAGGATTTTGGCTTGCATTATTAATTTTACCTAGCTAGCTACCACATGCTATAAGATGCTTTTCTTCAATATTTACCAATGACTTTCAACAGAATATCAAATATGCACAAGTTAGAACATAAGACACAGTTTATTTGTAGAGAGAATCATGAATTTTGCCAATAAAGCTGAATTTCGTTCATTGTTAGAGGAAGTCGCATGGAAAATATTAGAATAATTTATACAATAAAAATTATTTATTTGATAGGCTTATTTTTAGTCTCCTATTATTGTCAAAATTTAATTTTGGTCTCCTAATTCTTTTTTTTTTTGCATGAATTGGGTCTTCTATTATTTATATTGTGTAATTTTTTTGTCAACTTGTTAACTTGACATCCAATGTTTAATGAAATGCTAACTTCACACTATCATGCACTTACATCATCATTTTTGTTAATTTAATACTAAACATTAAGTTAAACTTAATAGATGAATTAAAATTGTACAATTAAAATAGTAAAGAGACTAAATTAATTTGCAAAAAAAAACAAATATATCAAAATCAAATTTTAACAATAATAGAAAAAATAAAAGTGCAATTGATTCTATTTTAAATATGTGTGTGCACGTGTGTTAGGGGTGGAAGTAGGTTGGTCGTCCATCGAGAGCTTATGATTCAACCCATTTAAGGCCTACTCTGGTCCAACTTATTTAGCAAAAAGATAAAGCTCAAATTTTTTAAAAAGTCTATTTAATTAAATACGCTAGGCCACATGCCAAAAAAATCTATTAAGTCTAACTATCTGACCCGTATAGCAATAATATCATATAATAAAAATATTATTATTAATATGATATATAATATTATAATTATTTTATTTAAATTTCAAAATTATTTTAGTATTTTGACAATTTGAATCATTTTAACTAATGTTTGAAATATGTTAATTCATATAAGCATATATGAGTAGCACAAATATGAATTCTTTTATTTTTGTGAGATTAAAAGACTTTGATAGCATGTATGTAATGTTTGTAGACAAATTTTGTCAATGTCTTGTGATTTAAAATTATCTTATTTTTTTAATGAAAATCTTTGATTTTATTTAAAAATATTTTTTTTTACACTTCATAATATAAAACAGACCTTAAATGGGTTAACGGACTTATACAAAGGTTGGATTCAAACTTAAAATAAACTCATGACAAATCACAAACTCATATTTAGACTATAAAATATAAAATAGGTATACCATACTTAAATGTGTGTACATATGTGTACTAACCACCACAACATCAAATTTACGTATCTGTCACTAGTTACGCTGTTCAAACTTTTCATGTTTGGTTTTCAAATACCTCATTCTAATTGGTTATTTTTGTGAATTTAGAGGTTTGAGGCATAACTATACTATATTACATGCACAAGTCAAGTTGGACGGAATGTTTGTGTAGTAAAGTCAACTTCTTTTCTTTTTACTTATGAAAGTATTGGAGCAAAAATCTAAGGTCTTAATGAGTCTCCACTCTACAATATTTTCATTACCCGTTTACTATCATTTTTGTCGTTGTATTTATTTCTAATTTATGATTTGTTTTTTCATTAATAAAAATTGCTGAGAGTAACATTGAAAGAAATCCTAGTAGTTGTCCAGTTTTGTCCGGCAATCTATTTTGGGTTTTCCTCGCTTCCCAATAATTTTGTGTCCCAAATACGAAGTTGTGTTAAATTTGGACACAAAATTAGATCATCAAGTCGGTAGCATAGATTTTCGAGAATTTTGCTTTCAAGGTCATAAATCTTCCATGACACAGCTTATTTCTAAGAACACCACTCACTTTTAATTACAAGAGATCCAATTTATTTGTTAGAGTGTCATCTTCACATGCAAAACCAAGTCAGTTTGAGTTCCAGGTGTTGCATGTGCATTGCGATAGTAGCTTAGAAAAAAAATTATTATGTTGGTACAATGTGGTAGGGACAACAAAGTGGTGACAAAGAATCAAAGATGTATCCAAGTTGGTGCAACACGGAACCTATGAAATGTAATTATCAATTGAGCTTACAACACCATATAGAGGGAAAGAGAGATTTTACATTGTCATAGGTTTTGGCAATTGGTTCGGGTTGGTTAATGCCCAACTTAGGAAAGTTCATGACGAGCTAGTTACTTTTGGAACTTTATGTATTTGCATTCAGTTTATCAGCTATTTCTTCAATTTCCATGTCGTGGTGCCAAATGATTTCGTCACTTTTTTTCTTTTTCTTTCAATGAAATGCATGCTAAATTTTGAGTTGACATAGACGGTTCTATATTTCTACTGGACCTACCTTGATCGAAGATGCTACTTTGAGGTCCCCACCCGCTCTTGTTTCATTGCATATTCTTATTTCTTAATGAAGTTGAGGGGAAAAAATCAATTTCAATAAATCATAATCTAATGAGTAATAATAAATTAATAATAAGATAATAAACCTCAAATTGAACAAACATTTTCTCATTCAGGACTATCTTCTATTGTTTCGCACCAAAGAGGATACGGGTACTTCCTCCTGAAAGCTCTATACCCAAATATAAAATCACTTCAGCATCATATGTAACAGCCCAAGGTACTAGACTTTCACAATCACATGTTGCGTTACAATTTCAGCCCAATACTCTTTGGTTACAGCCTTAAAATAAGGAGTTGGAATTCTCACAATTTCTTCGAGGCATATTTGCCAGGTACACTATTTTTCTTTTCTTCCAAAGTACATTATTAATTATTAAATGTTAGGTATTAAACAGAAAACTACTTTGGGACATAACTAATAATATATTATATTTTAACTCTTGTTATCAACTATCAAATATATATTATATGCAATATATTATTAAGATGACTTAATTATCAATTTGGTCCTCAGATTATTTTAAATTGTTTAATTTTGTCCCCAAATTTTTAGAAGGTTCAATTTGATTCCAAAATTTTTAAAAGATTCAATTGGATCCTTAAGTTTTAAAAAATGAATTAATTTGATCCCCAAATAATTTTAAAAGATTCAATTTGGT
>PYAF01001219.1:0-19476 GCA_007407185.1 Glycine tomentella | reverse complement strand
ACAAGAATAATACACAAAATTACAAAATCAAATATAAAAGATCGAACCAAACATTAATTCATAATGATATTAAAGTCTCTGTTTTTTTAATTAACTAGATCAAAATCTATTATAGTAATTAATGTTGAGCATATTATTGGGTTATTATTAAATCACATGCAAATATTCAATTTTATAAGTTTTATACTTGGGATATTTTGTCTTAACACGTGGTATGTATTAGAAATCTTATATAAAGGTAATGTATAAATTGGTCAAGATCTTAATTTAAGTTGGACACAATTTGTATGTTATAGTAAACTCTCTTTAGTTTAATCTAAATGTGTTTTTAAGAGTCAACCTAAATATTATGTGTTTAGTTAAAACAACTCTTATACTATACTTAACGTAAGCTTAATTAAAACTCTAAAATTGTTATGATTTTGAAGAATTCAGGAAAGGAACAAGTCAACTCTTTGCTCAAACTGGTGACATCATCTCCACGTCTCACCCTTTACACTCTCTCAAAAATAAAAATAAAAAAGTTTAACTTTGGAATCTGTTGGCTTTTTTCTGTTTTGTTTTGTTCCGCATCTCTCCCACACTGAAAAATATTAAATACTAACCCCCTTCCTCTCTTCATATGCATAATGCATTCATTCTTTTCATTCCTCAACCTCTCTACTAAACTTACTTCTTCCCGATCCACCTTCCCACGTGCCATGTTCACACACCGCAACGCCTCGCTCTCACGCGCCGCTGCCGACTCCCTCGGCCATTTCCTCTCTCCGCCGGACGCATCCACGGCGTCGCCAATGCAGTACTCCGCCGCCGCTCACCACCAACAACACCAACTCGGGCTGGGCGAGTTTGACAACTCGGTGCACGAACTCAATTACTCCGAGATGAGTTCGAGTAACACGTACAACAGCTGCAGCAGCGGGTGCACGAGCTACATGGGGTCGCCGAGTTCGCTGGCGAGTAATTACGAGAGTCGGCGAGTGGTGCAGAGGAGCGTTAGCAGCCACTCGCTGCAGAAGAATGGTGGGGCCCACCACCAACCCTTTTCCGAGTTCTCTCCTCTTTTCGTTGAGTTCATTGACTCGGAAAACGGTCCCGTACGGAGAGCTTGCAGTACCGGTGACCTGCAGGTTCTTTCTTATTAAGACATCCATTATTTACAAAACATTCCAACCACATTTTTCATTGCCAATCACTTATCTCTCGTCTACACCTTTTTCAGTGCCTAAGAAATATTTTCCAATCATAAATACACTCTCTAATAAGTAGGTCTCACCGTAAAATCTCCACAACACCATGATATTACTATCACTATCACCTCATATGTTATTAAATATTTTATTATTATTTATATTCGATTTTTACGAATAATATATATATATATATATATATATATATATATTTCTAAAAGTTGATGATCAAAAGGTTATATCTGAAACTTGTGCATACATAAAAAGAATATCTGTCAAGAAAAAAGTCGAGTCCTTATAAGAATTTTTTATATTTGGAGTGATTAATCATGATTTGTGAGACCTAAATAAGAAAAAAGTCGACTCATTGAATTAACTAACAAACAAAAACATGTATAAAATTCACACGTTTTTTCTTATGGTTTGTGAGACCTAAATAACCATGATCACCTGTTTTGCATCCCATGTTGTTCTTCACGTACCTTTTTTTCCCTGTTTGGTTCATTTTCTTTTTTGTTGAGACCTAAATAACTATGATCACCTGTTTGGCACCCCATGGGCCATGGTGTTCTTTATGTTCTTTCACGAACCTTTTTAACCGGTTCCTGTTTGGTTCGCTATTTTTATTTAATGTATTCTAATTCTAATTAAGCAATAAGCACAAACATAAATTAGAAATCAAACTCTATTTTTGTTGGAGATAACGGAATTATATTAGAGAAAAGTGAAACTAGCCATGGATGATAAATCTTGTAATGAATGGACACAATAATTACACACACATTAAAAAATGACATGTGTAACATAGTATTATTGTTTTATACTTCATGCAATTTCATGTAAATTGATTCTTGAATCATGTTTTTTTTGTACAGAGATTCAATGGAATGCAACATTTTCAGCATTCTGATAGCTCATTGTCAAGTGAAAGTAGTTTGATCATTGAAGAAATGAGCAGAACCAGTCCTTATAGCCCAGAGGAGAAGAAGGTGAGGATTGAGAGATACAAGAACAAGAGAAGCCAGAGGAACTTCGGCAAGAAAATTAAGGTTTAGTCTCTCTTTTTTAAGATATAATTATATATTAAATTACAAAGCTTTCTATATATTATCTATTTTTTAAATAAAATATGCGTTGGGCCAATTAAACTTTTATAGATTTAAAATTTGGAATATATAATTTTTAGTCTAAATTGCGGTTGCAGTTTTATCCCAATATTTATCGCAGAAAAGTGTGCGTAAATGCGACCAATGTGGCCACAAGCAGGGTTATTATTAATTTAAAAAAGCAAATTGATGTTGCAGTCAAAATCAGGGTTAGGAACTGTTTTTTGAAACCTTGTACATATTCTATCAAAATATGCTAATAATTTTTTGTTGACATTAAAAAAAGAGTGAAAGTAAGACTTGGATCAATTTGAAACAAACGGCGATATGATGCACAAATGAAGACAAAAATCACTGCTGAAAAACCATGCTGCCCTTTAGAAGGATGCATCAGATCATGCTAAAATCATATCGAGGGTTGAAAGTTAAGGGAAATAGTAAGAAGTTTGACAAAATCCTGATATATAGAAGTAGTGATTCTTTCAACACAAGGATTCGTTCATGACCTTTGCACGATAGAGACTTGTTGGCCGCACCAGAGATATTAATTGAAGACTATATACATAATTGTGACATCATGTGTATGTTAGTGTATTGCAAGTTGCAACCGGTCCTAAAATGTGTGATTTGTGAAGCAAGAAAAATCTTCTCACATATTTGTCTCATTCTATAGGTTAACTAGCTAGCTAGTACCCTCGTTACTGTAACGTCTAGGAGAGGAAAGAAACAAATAAGACATGTTATACTTCTCTCTAACACAGTGTACTGTATATAGCTCTATTGGTCCACAATAGCACTGTTTACTGTTTAGTATTTAGTCATGATGCAATCACAAAACAAAAATAAACTTGTTTTTTCTTCTGGGAATCAGTATGCTTGCAGAAAGACTTTGGCAGATAGCAGGCCACGTATCAGAGGGCGATTTGCAAGGAACGATGAAATTGCTATGAACCCTCCAGCTCAGTGGAGTCACATGGGAAATGGAGAGGAAGAGGATGAAGAGGAAGAGAATTGGGCTAATTTCTTTGATTCCTTAGTTCCTGCAAATATTGCTCAGGAGCCTCAAGGCAGTAGTTCCTCCTTTGGTGTGTTCTATTAAAATAATTGCATGCTTAAATCAGCATGGCTAGATAATTAAGTTGTTTGCTTTTCCATGTTTTTTTTAAGTTTTGAAGTTGTTAATGTAAATATATATATAATATATATATATATATGTATGTATGTACTTACTTGAATCATGGATGTGACCATGTGCAGTTTTAGGACTTCAATCTGGGGTGAAGTTTTTAGTGCCCTTTTATGGTTTTATAGACTTGGCCGCAGTAGCAGCAGCATTGTATTGTTTGGACAAAAAAACGTTTGCAAGTTGTACTTGGGGTTTATTTCCTATATGATGTATTTATAAAATTATATATTTTATACCATAGTCTTCTTTTATTGATACGATTGTGTGAGGGGAAAAAAGGTAAATTAAAAGTGGATACCCTGAAAAAAGATAAGAAAGGTAAGGTGGTAAAAAATTGATGGTGAGTGGTGACCATCACTTTGGCTATGGGGGTGATGTACCTATCACTTCTTTACAGTGAAATTTGGGACACAAATGGAGTGCTCTGAATTTGTCTTCAAGCTCAACCTAAAAGCCATTTTGTTTTCCTCTTTACAAAAACATATCACTCTTGGATTTTAGCAGGGTGAAAAGCATAGCAAAGGGTGATCAATTTACTTCTTTGACCATTGTTACATTTGCATAAATTGCCATATAGGTATTGAAGACTGAAGACTGAAGATCAAGAGGGTCTATTTGCTTCACCTTGAACCTTTTGTTTCTTTTTGCGGGCAGCTTGTGATGCTCTCAAAAGTGAGAAGAAAAAAAGTGAAAAAGCACGAAAGTAACTAGGGGGCACAAGCCAAATCCTCAGCAGTTTTGAGCTTATATTATAATGCACTTTCACTGAAGCAATGAAAGCCTAGAGTCAAATCAAGTCTTGTCCTGATAATGCTTCGTTTTGTTTGCGGTCAATGACGGCAGATACCGATCACAATTCAGTGGGATTATACTAAAACGGCGAGCAGCAATCATCACAAGAAGATAAACATTATTGAAGCTATATATCTCAGCTACGTACCGAAAGTCCAAGGCCATTATTAGCCTATCAAGCTGAACTTCAAGGTTCAATCATGTCTTTGGACCGCAAAGCAGATTCTCAAAAACATTTGCAAAAAATATTAATAAATTCCACCAAGCCGTTATATTACAATCAACCGGAATTGGATATTTTACGAAACTACTTGACGTGAAGTATCAATATTTAACTCACGAATTTATTGTGAGAGTTTTTTTTTTATATAAAGATATACTTATGTCAAAAATTAAAGATTAAACTTTAGAATTAATGAAATTTATTTAAGATATTCATCTCTTCCTTTTATATTTTATATTGACATTCTCATACATAAATAATGATAAAAAAATAATAAATAATCAAATTGACACTTTAGTTTTTTTCTCTCACATAACCCCAAAAAGGGCACCCCACACGCACTCTATACTCAGAGCCTCCTCCATCCTTCTCACGACGGTTGTTGACTTTGTGGAGTCTCATTTAAACATTCACTCAATCGACATTGATCGTACAATTTTAGTTTTTGGATCTCCTTATTATATAGATTTGACTATTTTGATGTATATTACTGGATTATCTATTAATTTTGGATGAAACTTTTATTTTATATATTTTTTAAACATTTTTTTATTGAATATTCGATGATGAACCTAATCAATCCACTAATATTGGTTTGATTTGGTTCATATTAAGCAAAAAAAAAAAAAACTAAAATTCTAAGCAAACCTAACCAATTAAAACGAATTAATTTGGATTTCATTTTTTTTTCAAATCCAAACTAAGCTAACCCTTAAAGATTCTTACTTAAAATTACATTTCGATTTTGTCTAATTTTTTTTAACGTAAAACCATTACCCAAATATGTTAACAATCTTAATAAAAAATTATAAATTTATTAAAATTTGTCGACAAACATAGTCATAGTAGTCTAAAATTTAGTTGAATCCATGTAACCATGTTCCTCTCAAGTTAAGCTAAAGGATATTTTCTAGGGTAACTTACAAAGGTGGGAAAGAAGACAGCCCCATTATCGTCTTTTTCAACCGGCGGTGTGTTAGCCACTAGCTAAGTTTATGGGCGGCGTTTTAATATCCAAAAATGCAAAACATTGATAAAAGTGAAATCCAATAGCCTTTTGTTTGATTAGTGATTAGTTTGTGTGGGAGATAGTTGCAAAGAAAATCTTACATATGCCTGATAAGGTGTAAAGAAAACGAAAAAGAATAAATTTTAAATTTTAAAATTATTTTAACTTAATCACTAATTTTTTATGCTGATTCTCACCGAGAGAGGAATTCAAGGGGCCAAACCCGGGTTTTGGTCTCCTTCCTCCTTTAGAATCATTTACGTATATAGGAGGGAAAAAAAATATCACACTGCATAAAGGTTGAGATTATGTTTCCAAAAGTACTTTCCTTGCCCTTGTGTGATTGGTGCTTAGTGATAGGATTATGGAAACCACCTCGCAACTAAAAGGAATAAATTAATACATAGTATATGAATATTGGTTGCTATAATACTGCGCTACACGAGCTATGAATGCAACACCTACGATGGTGGAACTTGGTAAAAGCATATCTTAATCATGATGATTCAATTTGTTAACGCCAAAAAAGACCATGGAAGGAGGGGGGTGCATCCAAAAGCACTACTTTATATAGCAATGTTAAGCACATGTTGCCTAAGAAAGAAGCATGAAATATATAGAAATAAATACTGAAATAGGCTAATAGCTATAAAATGAAATTAAATTAAAAGCACGTGACAAGTATCACCACACAGCCACACTGGAAATAGACCTTGGTAGTCGGTAACTTTTTTTTATCTCTCAAGAGATATTATTATTTGGGTGCCAAAGTAGTACAATCCGGCCTAACACAAAAATTGTTTTCGTGGTATTGTTTCCTGCTCCTCCCAAGTTGCTTCCTTCACTTACTTTATGGCTTCTTTATATTCTGGAATGCACTTCTTTTTTGTTTTTCAGAATGATCAATCTGAAAGGTACAAAAACATTCCAGAAATGGTACAGGAAATAACTTGGAGGTGCAGGAAGTAGCAGTCTGTGTTTAATGTTTGAAGGCCACTATTGCCCGTAACAGCAGCCCACTATAGACTTAATCACAAAGGTAACAAACAATAAAATTGCTATTCAAGCCTATTGAATTGCTATTCTCACCCAATATGTATATATTAGGTTTGCTTACATAAACCCACTAAAAATTTAGAAGGTCTTTGACTTAAATCCGTTAGTTTATAGCAACATAGATTAAAAGGCTACCAAGTAATTTTCCTTTACTTTTTTAAAATGCAGTTAATAAAAAGCCTCAATTTCTCTCTCCCATTTTCTGTTTTCGGCTTGTATTCACCTTAATCACCCCTTTGCATTTTACAATTACAAAAAATAATAAAAATATCCAATTTCACTTTCCCAGGTTACGTTCAATGCATTCTTGCAATTAGGAATGAGAAAACAAATCAGAAAGATAGCTTTGATGTGAAAATCCCTAGCAAATGCTTATTGTATTATGTGTCAGGAATCGGAGCCTTGACTCGATTCTTCTCTTTGCTAAATCGGAAAAGCACGGCAAAAGGAGTCCTGTAGCTTAGTCAACTAGGTGTGTGGTCCTCTCCGCCGTCGTGATTGATGGGTGGAGCTCATGGAAACAATTCTGAACAAAACCAAAATGGGTAGACGATGAAGACAGTGGTGAGCGAAGATAAGAGGGAAAGCAACGTTGATGATGTAACATGAACGAGTAGACGTGGGGGAGAGAAAAAAGTAGGCATGGCAGCGGGACCTGAACCCGTGGGTATCCGTCCTGATTTGAATGGGGAAAAATCGAATTTTTTAGGTTCGGGTTCAGGTTTTTCCCAATAGCCAAAAGCGGAGGCGGGAGAGGTATGGGGTTACCGATACCCGCCCTGCCCCCGCCCCATAATAAATAATATTAAAAAATAAAAAATAAAAAAATATATTATTTTCTATTTTTTTATTTGAATTGATTGGTTTTGTTTTATAATTTTAAAATTATGATCCCATATTTTAAATATAGGTTTGTTATTATTATTTTTTTGTTACGTAATTAACTTTTTTGACCGATTTTCAATAAAAAAATTATATTATTTTTTATTTTTAAAATTTTAATCAAATAGCAGGGGCGGGCGCGGGGTGGGGAAAACCCGACCCCCAGCGGAGGCGGGAATGATGATGGGTTTTAAAACCCGACAGGGATCGGGGGCGGGGGCGAGGAGCGGGTTTGGAGGCGAGGGCAGGGACGGGAAATGCAATACCCGCCCCCACCCCGCCCCCTTGTCATGCCTAGAAAAAAGGGATTAATAAAATAAATTTACATAAATATCCTTCAACTTATAGCAATCTAAAATATAAGAAGAATGGTTATTTTGTTCAAGTATAAAGGTGTAGACTATTAACTTATACCTTCTATTTTTAGGTGAGCCTATATTAGCATCCTCCTATATATATTAATTATTATTTGTACATGTATTTTAATTATTTATATTTATTTAACCTTAATGGTTAATTAATGCTTTGTGAATTTAAATGGAATAATTTTTTTATTGTAAGGCCTAAGGAAAGAAAAGGACCAAATAAAGCTACAGGCTGACAATGTATCAAGTGCATTATATCAATTATTTGATAGCAAATGATCTATGGTGATGGTTTAGTCATTTATTGGAATTCAAAGGCTATGGTTCGAAAGTTCGATTCCTTTATTGTAAATATGGATGATGATAGGTCAGGATGTTAATAAGGGTTTATGACTTTACGTATTTAAAATTTGATATTACTTCATTTGTGTGTAAATAAATGTTAGATTTAAGCTTTTAAAAAGCTTATTTAGTTAAATAGATTAGGTTTGGACTCATAAAAAATTTATTAGGTCTGATAGATTAACCTATTTACATATTGCATTTATATATTTAATATCTTAATAAATTAATAATCTCATATCTTAAAAAAATATTAAAATAAATTAACGTAAATAGTAACTTCAAGTTTGCGAATCATAAATGATGCTAATAATGTCTTACATCCTAATTTTTCCATTAATGTTGGTTAAGTTTTTGGGAAGAATGTACAATTTTGTTTTTAATCTTGATAAAGTTGACATGAACATATTAATAGATAAAAAATCAAAATACTAAAAAATAGTATTTACACACTATCTAGTTGAAAGACGTAATCCATGGATCCAATATGCTGATAAACTATGCTATTGACCATCATTTTTTGTTTGGTTTTATTGTGTGTAGACATTAACATAATTATGTCATTGAAGAACTAATATGAATTGAAAGTTTTACTTTTGAAAAAAATATAAAATAGGCTAATAGGTCAGACCAAACCACATCTAAAAAAATGTTTTTGATAGATAATATGTCATGTTTAGACTTTAGTTTTATAAAACAGGTTATGCCTATTTATGTAAAGTCTTATTTGACATATTCTCATCCTTAACCGCAAGTTTTAAAGTTTGATTTGTTTTATATTTACATTTTGAAGTTACATTAGACACTTGAAAAAGTTAAAATGTGTACAACATAATAAACATGTCTAATTAGGCTGAGTCACATATCCATGTTGTTGATTTATACCAAGTCATGTCGGGTTAATACCATGACTGATCTAGTGGTAGACTCAAACTAGCTAGGTCATCGGTAAGATCAATCAGGATGATTTTAAAAATACTAGACAATAAAGTATTTTTGCTATTTTATCATTTTAAATAAAAATTTATTTTGTATTTTCAAAAAATATTTTGCAAAATTGTCTCAATAAATATCTTAATTTTAAATATTTAATTATTTTTAAATAAAACGATTATAAATATAAGGATGTGAACACATTTGGTTATTTAAGCACTCAAAGAATTGCAGTGGGTTAGAGAGATTAAACGCTTGTACTAAAAAAAGTAAAAATAAGTGATGAATATTATTAGGATCACTTAAACAATAAAAAAAGAGTAAATTATACGTGCACTTCCTGTATTTTTCTCAAATTGTACCCAATACTCTTCCCTTTTTATAAATTACTTTTATTCACTTCTGTTAATGTCGTTAACTAACGTCAATTAAAATATCTAAGTAAACGAAATTGTCCGTTCGAGTAAATTACATTTGGATCCCCTGTATTTTTCTCAAATTGCACCTGATACCCCTCCCTTTTTATACATTACTTTTACTCGACAATGCTAATGTCTAGGGAATTAGACGCAACGGTGATGGTGGTTGAAGTTACGGTGGGGGACAAGGAGGTGGATATGGATGTGGCGGTGACGATGACTACGATAGAGACGATGGTGGTGGTTGCTCTGACGGGAGTCGGTGCACCCAGACGTTGTGTCGGTGAGCGAGAATGACGATTAGGAGGAAGAGGGAGGAGGAGCAGAAGGAGGTGGTGGTGGTAAGTAAAGAAAGATTGCTGAAAAAGATGAGGATTTGTAAAATCTAAGATGTGATTTTGAGGAAGAAGATGTGAGTATTTTAGACATTAATTTTCATTAAAGGTCATGTGATCAACATATGTCTACTTTTTGTTAAATTATTAAATGATATTTAAGAGTGAGGAGATCTGAGTATAACTTGAATTAAATAATTAAATTTTTTTCTAAGATGAAAAAAAAGGAAATATATGAAATATAATTCGATAAAAATACAAGAGTACAAATATAATTAACTAAAAAAGAAAAGTTGATACATTTGATATGTTTTCAGCTGTACTTACAAATTTTTAGAATTTGAATATGCATTAAATCCATTGAACTGAAATATCACACTTTCCAAAGCAATTATTATAACTTTCATATGAAGATTCAATTTTGTTGGATAATTTCACATTGAAATATACGCAGTTATTAACTTAGAATATCTCTAGTGATAGATCTTAAATTGAGATCTTACATCATTTTTTAGTGGACCTTATAGTACCACATAGAATTAAAGATCTCTCTAATTTTTTCCTTCGATGGTAGATCTCATTTTGAGATCTTAGGAAGAGAGAAAAAAGACAAAAATTTATTCTTTTTTAAATAATGTGCAGATCTTATCTAAAAACTTATTCTTCATATCGGAGATCTATCCACTTTCTTTATTAAAATTTTTTATAAAAATAAGATATTAAATTTAAAATTTTTATTTAAGATTTATAATTAAAGATACTCTTAAAAAATATTAGTATTCAGATCATTTCACAACGGCATTGGCACAGAATTCGGCGGGCTCGAAAGTCCAAACTGGCATAGGCGCCAAACAGAGGAGTCATTACGTTTTTTTCTTTTCAAAATCTAATTTCTCATCCATGTCATCGATCCGCATGCAACTTTATCTCACATCGGAACCGTCCATTCACAATCCATCAACTCTCCAAAACGCTTCGCCGAAACCCCTCTCACGGATCCACGCACTAGTCCCCCAACCCCACACCACGTATATATAAATACAAACAAAGCTCCCTCCAACTCCACCAGTACCGAGAAAAGCAAATCTCACTATTTCCCTCTCGGTAATTTCCAATTACTAATTTTGCTATGCTTTCTTCATATCACTCTTAAACCTCTTTGGTTTTTTAGTTTAATTGTTGTTCTAATTGGTGAGTGTTTGAATTTACGTTGCAGATTGCGAGTTTTGTTTACTGAACTTTCTAAGAATGTCTGGGCGTGGAAAGGGAGGCAAGGGTTTGGGAAAGGGAGGAGCTAAACGACACCGTAAGGTGTTGCGCGATAACATTCAGGGAATCACTAAGCCCGCGATTCGGCGTTTGGCTCGTAGGGGTGGTGTGAAGCGTATAAGTGGTCTCATCTACGAAGAGACACGTGGCGTGCTCAAGATCTTTTTGGAGAACGTGATTCGTGACGCCGTTACGTACACCGAGCACGCTAGGAGAAAGACCGTTACGGCAATGGACGTGGTTTATGCTCTCAAGAGACAGGGAAGGACCCTCTACGGATTTGGGGGCTAGATTTTTTATTTTCTTATTTTATTTTATTGTTAGGCTCTTTTGTTTTGGAGGTTTATGTGGATTTGAGAAACCCTTGCTGTTAGGGATATAGTAAAAGGAAATGGCAAGGATTGGGTGTGGGAACTTGCCGGTGGTGTTTTAGGGATAGGTTTTGCAGTAACTTGTAATGCAGTCTTTAGCTGTAATTGTTGGCAAGTTTGTAATTGAATCACTATATGTTGCTAATGTTAGAATCTTGGGTTTTGGTATATTGCTTCAGCTTTAGTCCATTTTAGAGCTAATGATTTTCCTTTTAACACCAAACGCGCCTTTATATATATATGTATATATTTACTTACCTTGTTTCGTTTTGATTTTTGGGCAACAACCTTGTTTTGTATATTAGCCTAATTTTCGCGTTTGGTTATTCGTTACCTGAAACTATGTTATGTACTTGTGGGTAATGAACAAGTGGATTGTTATTTAATGATTTGGCGTTTTCGAAATGGATTTAGTTGAATGTGCTAGCAATGCAGTTTTGCTTGGTCCTCTATAGGACCACTGTATCAGGTTGGTTCGCGTCGTTATTCCCTATTAGTGAAATATTAGTTTTGTAATATTGTTCACGGTATGGTTCTGATTTTCAAAGCATGTTGTTGTCATTTAGGCCTTTAGCGCATGCTTTGCTTGGTAGAAGGTGGTCCTGTAAAGCCACTGGGGAGTGTGTTCAACATTGTCTGCATCAACTTGCATGGGAGGTTGTAGTCTCGAAGCTGGGATTTTTTTATTTTTCTTTATCGTCAAATGTTAGTTTTGTTAGATATGTTATTCAGGGCATTCAAAACCACGATGTAGAAAACTCTATTAGTGTGTTGCACTATAACAAAAACGTAGCATGGCCTTTAAAGTCCCATTACCGTCGTACCGAGTACAAAGTTAGTTCGAAAATAGATAATGGAGTTGCTGGTAAAAGTTTGTGTACGAAATAAGGGAGGTAACGAGGGTTCTCAAGCAATAAGAGTACAAGACTGTTTCCTGAATCAAGATTCATTGCTAATGATATGGCTAAAGTAATTGAGAAAAAAGAAAATTGTGCAAACACTATCTAGTTGTACAATGTTTTGTATCCAACCCAAAAGTAATTTACTTATAGTAAAATTAGCCCTGATATAGTTCTACGATTGAGAGTTATATTTTGATTGTGCAGTTTCAAAAATCTGTAAGATGCTCTACATAGCAAGTATTGTGTGTTTTGCAGGAATCTGAACCTCAGACTCCCTTATAATAAGACTTGGATTACAGAGGAATTAAGAACCAGTGGTGGTCAAGGCTGACATATCCCGTGCTTAATCAAACGATTTAAATTACTTGTTCCTTTTAACCAATGTCACCATGATATTTGTCTCCAATCTTTACACGGTACATGAGCATGATGCACATAAATTTTTGCAACTATTTTAGTTCAGGTTAGAAAATTTGGAAGCGTGTGAACCAAACCTTGCAAAGAATAACACAGCATGCCAAACATCGAACAAACATTTTAGAGAAACTACATGCTAGACAATTGGACAAAAACAACTTGGTATCACCACTTGTAAAAAAAGGAAACCCATCTCTGTTACGCAGCTTAACATAAGAATTTGGCGATTCAGATAAACATCTGGCTGATGAGTTGGTAAGGTACTTAAAGATCATATTTACACTATGCACATTCATTTTTCAAGATGGACTCAAACATCACAAATCAGATATTTAACCGGCAGCTGTAGCGTCAGGTTACAATTAAGCAAACTTGTTTCATTAACTTTACCTTTCTTTACAAGTCTATAAAGTGCCTCAATCCTCTGTAAGGAGGCTGAGAACTACCGTTCAGAAGATAAACCACTAGAATAATAAAAGAAGAGTAATGTAATGCAAATTTAGAAGATATAATATTCAAAATCACCTCCCTTCAGACTTCACCAGCTGTGAGAATACCCTACTCATAGAAACACCAGACAGATCATCGAGACTTGTAGCTTCAAATTGTGCCACAGAAACACTTACTTCATGGTCGAAATTGTTGACCCGTGGAGAGAGTTCACCAATCATGTTTGTACTATTTTCTTCAGGATCACCTTGAACAACAGCCTCTTGAAGTTGGAGAGCATACTCCAAGTTCCACAAGACATCTCCCATAGAAGGCCTGTCAACGCCAAAGTCAGCCAAACATTTTTCAGCGGTTTCTCCGAACTTCCTAAGAGAATCTGGTCTGATTTTCCCAGCAAGTGTTGGATCTATTATTTGCTCCAATTGCCCTCTTTTCTGCCATTTCATACTCCATTCAGCCAAGTTCACCATTTCTCTAGGAAGGGTTGGATCAATAACAGGTCTAGCGCAAAGAACCTCAAACAGAACCACCCCAAATGAATACACATCTGACTTTTCTGTAAGCTGTTGCCTCCTGAAATACTCGGGATCAAGGTACCCAAAACTCCCTTTGACAGCTGTGCTCACATGTGTCTGATCAATTTCAGGCCCAGTCTTCGATAGCCCAAAATCGGCAACTTTGGCCATGAGGTTCTCATCAAGCAGGATATTTGCAGATTTCACATCACGGTGAATAACGGCCTTAGCATACCCAGTGTGAAGGTAATGCAGTCCTCTAGCTGCTCCAATGCATATCTCAAGTCTCTCCTTCCAACTTAAGCTTGGGAAACCTGAACCATAGAGATGGCTTTTGAGAGTTCCTTTCTCCATATATTCATATATCAATATCATTTCATTTTTTTCATCACAATATCCAATCAATGATACTAGATGGCGGTGGCGGAACTGAGACAGCATCTCAATTTCAGTTCGGAACTCCGCAAGCCCCTGCTGGGACCGAGGATTCCCCCTCTTAACTGCAACTTTAGTACCATCATTTAACTCTCCCTTGTATACTTTACCAAAACCACCAATGCCAATAACCCAACTCTCATCAAAATTATTTGTAGCCTCCTGAACTGTCACAAAAGGGAAGCGATACCCCAAGTTTGAAGCAGCACTTCCTGTTGTGGCATTAGAATATTTACTTCCCATGGTGTGAGAAGTTCCATCATTGATTGATAAAGGAATCCATGTCTTCGAATGCCCTTCTTTTTCCGAACATTTTCTTTTCCTGCATCGTAGAAAAAAGAAAACTCCAACAATGACTACTGCAAGAAATGCCCCAACACTCACGCCCACTATCAAGCCAACTTTCTTAGAACCTGAACCAGAAGTACTAGACAAAGGCACAGATGTTGATGAGCTGAGACTACTCACAGAGTTGTTCATTTTCATTATTTCCAGCCCATTCAAAATAGCATTAGGATAATCGTTACTCACGGTAGAAGGGCCTATGCTTACAAGAATTTTGGTGCTGGCAGATGGGGCTGTAATCATATCTTTGAAAAACGGAGCAGCCAAAATATTATTTATCGTACTAAGATCAAGATCCTTGGCAACAAACCAGGAGTTAATGTAAACATTGAAGTACAGTTCATTGAGACTTTTGCTGATTATATCACAGAAGTGAAGTCGAACAAGGTACTGAAACTGAGGCTCAACATCAAACTGCCAAGTCACATTGAAATTACTTCGGGGATCATCAGCTGAATTCATCTGTGATAGAGTACCATAAACAGAAGGTGGGGCAGTATTTGCTGTTGGCCCGCCATCTACATATTTCACAGCACCTATATTTGTAAAATTACGGGCCAAGTTAGGTTGTATAAGGAATTTTTGATCAGGAACCCAAGTTCGTTGAAGCGTGTCACTGCCAGAGGAGACGGTTGGACCACCCATGTTAACCCTGAAAACTGTCTCCAGTGCCTGTGCAAACAAGCCAGAGTAGCTTCCTGCTGGATTTAGGGTGAAAGCATCATCAATAATGAGGTCATCAGGGACAGAAACAACTTCAATGGCATTCACGAAAGCAATGGAATTGTCGGAAGGCGCAAAGGTGATCACAAGGGTGTCTGAGTTCACACTTAGAGAGTACTCCTTCATAACAGGATTTTTCATCACACTAAAGTCACTGAGAAGATTATAGTTCTGGGTGGAAACAGCAAATTTCGCAGCACTCAAATTGTACTTCTCATATGCAAATGGAAAGAAGTAAAGGCGGATCCAATGTCTCCCCTTTTTGTTAATAGGAAAAGTGTACTTTGAGGGTGCAGTGAAAATTCTAGCGGTTGAATACAGAGGCGAATCACTGGTGGAAGTGATCGATTTCAAGGAGGTACTAGCAAGAATATCTTGTTGTGTGGAAAGGAAATTCTTATAGAAACTATCCGCTGAGAAATTGCGGCTATCTATTGAAGTATTGGTTGGTGCTCCACAGTCTATAAGGTAATTATCTATAGGAACAAAGTTGGCAGAAAAACATACCAAGGGTAAGATTGATAAGGCACAAATAAATGAGCAAATTTCTTTGCAATCCCTCATCTCTATAACAGTTTATTCTCCTTTTCTCTCAAATGTTCTCCTTTCTGCTATCAAAGGAAGAGTACTGGTACATGCAAGAAAAGAAAAACAAAGCAATGAATTTCTACTTGTCAATCATAAAACTAAAAGGGTCGAAAACACAAAGAGCATAACAAAAATGGAAACCGATTATAAAAGATTGCACCTTTAAACACAATACAACACCTTGAGAGCTCCACCAGAACCAAAGAGCAGAAGTGCAGAACCAAAGAGCAAAATCTGAATACCCTTTTGTTGAATAGAAAGGAATTCAATGCAATTGATGAAAGCAGAAGATGAAACGCATGCTCAGCACGCATCTAGCTCAGGACAAGCTGGTATAAAATGATGACAACGTTAGTAATTAATATATAGTCCTTTTTTTAACGAAATTAATATATATAATCCTAGATTCTTTTATGCTCTGATTTATTTATTTAAATAAAAAAGATTAAAAAAAGAGAGAGAAAGAGAAAGACTGAAAGAGGGTCAAAACTCAACAGGGTGTGTACAAGATTGAAATTGAAAAACCGCCTGAGCTCCAGATAGATGACCTTGTGGATTTTGATGTGGAACCATGATTCATGTCTATCTGGGAATAAAAATAATAATAAATAATAAATAAATTATGATAGCTGAGTTGGTTATACAATATATAAACAATAATAATAAATTTCCAATTTGATGCAAGTGGTAATCGATGACAATGTCTTATATTTTTTAATTAAGGATTTAAATCTTAATCTTAAAGATGAAATAAATTGTGCGGGAGAAAAAATATTTATCCTATCTTATTGTCTTCTATAAAGATTCATCACGAATCCAATGGAAATTACTTCTTACAAAAATCAATGGTTAGAAAAAAAACATAAACAATAATGAAAAGAAAAGTTAATGATACTGCTATGCAATGATATTGGCACCAGAGGAGATGAGACGAATGTTTATTATGCCATTACCGTATGCTTGTGGGCTCGCTTTTGCTGGCAGTAACCATCAATGAACCGAAAAAAGTTGGTAAAGTAGTGACCGAATATAATATACGATATCAACAATCATATGTCTCTCAATTAATATATTGACCTATTCGAATTTCAGACTCAACTTACCATAAAGGCATAAACTACCAACAACTGTCAAAATAAGTATTTTTTAATTCATCGAAAAATTTATGAAAACGACATAATTTTATTTTATTGAGTTACACGACGTTCGTATTATGTTTAATAAAAAAATAATCCTTAAAAGTACTCTATCCAATTCTTTTTATAATAACTAAATAAATAATTTATCGAAATCAATAAAAATAGGTAACTTAATTAATTTTAATTAGTAATATCATGATTTTAAATTTTATTCTAAAGTACTCATGAAATTTAATGATTTAAGTAGCGATAATATTTTTATAAAAGTATACATCTACTTGCATAGAAAATGAGTGAACATCTCATTCTTAGAGTTCAATGTAAATTAAGGTATAGTAGTAAAAAATGTAAATAAGGTATGACAAGGAATTAACAATTAATACATCTCAGTGGATTTATATTTCTTGTATTTATGAAAAAACAGATTTATTTGTCTTTTATATAAAGGTCAGAATACATATTATTTAAGATAAGATATTTATTTGATAATTTTCTCAAATAACCATATTTATAATTGGTTTCAAATCAACATAGAAGAGAAGAATTGTATCTGAACCCTCGACATGGACATAAAATTTGTCAAAGCTACAAATCTCACGACAGGACAAATAGAAAAGGAATTAATAATTTAATATTAATGTAATAGCCAGAAAATGAAAACGTGGTGCAAGATAGTAATATCTACTACGTGCAGATGGTAACCGTAAGAAACGGGCAATGAAATAAATTAAAGTGTAATCAAAATATCGTAAAATTGAAGTTTTCTCAATGACCATTAAGAAATGAAATTCTTTGAAAAATAGAATTAAAGAAATATTATGTAGAAAATGGCATTGGTTAAAAAAAACGGATTATTTTATGAGTTTAATACTTTAAAATAATGGATTATGATTAGATGAATATATAAAACTTTTACACTATCAATGTATAATATTTTTCTCTTACGTTATTTGATATTTTTTGTAAAATTAAAATATACTAACTTGTTAATACATCATCTAATCTTATTTTATTTTTAAATATTAATATGTCACGTTATTTGTATGATTTTTTACGCAGTTATTTGTATGTTATGTTATGTGTTAATAATTTTGATTTTTTATAGGTAAATGAACTTAAGACATTTCATTCAAAACAACATCTACAATGAGCAAAATAATGAAAGATATGAGAGCTAGCATATAAGATTACCGTTCTTGCCAGAAAAATGAACAATAAAATTTGATTACCTCTTAACTAAACTCACCATTAAATTTGAAAAAAAAATTGTTATTTGTGTGTGAGAATATAAAGATTTGAATGCCCAAGAGTTGAGTTCAGAAGACCATCCAAAACCGATTCACAATCTATACAATGTTCTGATAATTAAAAAAAATCAGCCATGTCAAAGCTTGAAACAGTCAATTTTGATATGTTACGGAAAACTGTTTTGTTATCACAGTATTAATCATATGAATTTAATTGTATAATTTACTATTTTCATCTCATGGGACAATTTACATAAAATATTTAGGTATTAATCAATCTAATTCAGTTGACAACTCACTAAATTTTATGAGAAAAAAATATGAATTTGATTACACATAATATAATCATGAGAAGAAACAATAAACTTTTTAAATGTGATCAATATTGATGGAGGAATAATGTCGCAGCCATCCAAAGAAATAATACTTAAGAGGATACTTGGGATATCATTAGAAAGACTAAGATCCTAATTATGATGTTACGGGTACCAAATAAAAAAATTAGGTATGTTTTTTTGTTACAACGTAAAAACACGTTTTCTGATACAATTTTGGTCAAAGTAAAAATAGCATTAATCGAGAGAACGGAACATTTAATTTAGTGTCAAAACAAACGACCAAACGGGCATTAAATATTAAAATATCATTATATACGTTATAAAAAAAATATCAGTATATACCTTTGACCAAAATAATACATCAGTATATACCATTATACTTATACCTAGAGAAAAATCTTTGTTCTACATAAATATAAAAAAAAATAGTATAGTAATAAAAAGTTAAATAATTTACGTAGGATCATAGTTTTTAATCTAAATATAGATTTTAAACCTTATATAATTTTTCATATTTATATGTATTATTTTTGCAAAAATTATAAAATTTAGTTTTCAATATTCAGTAGTATATTAAATATAATTACATTAAAAATAAAGAAGGTGATTATTTATATTTTTAATTGAGCCGGTGTTACATACTCAAATTAACTAATAATTTTGAGGCATATGTATTTTAATTAGTTATATTTTTACATTAAAAATATTAAATATATGCACAAAATGGACATACACAAATTAGTCCTAATATTTTTAGTGCTAATTTGTGTAGACTTATTCTTTCAAAAAGACTATATTATTGTTACATGTAAAAGTATTATTTGAACATCTTTATTCAAATCAATAAAAAAGAAAAATGACAATTTTTAAATTTATTATAAGAAAGATTATATTTCAAT
>PYAF01001218.1:48535-66647 GCA_007407185.1 Glycine tomentella | reverse complement strand
TTAAAGTTATGACATAGCCTTTTATGTTTTCTAATCTACTTGGGGATAAATCCAATAAGATTTACTATCAAACCTTTATTTCAAAATCATTTTCAAAACTTCACTTATTTTCAATTAATCATTGGTCTTTTTAAAATAAATTATCCGCTGCAAATAAAATAAATACGAATAAAATGAAAGAGTGAAGTGGTGGTTACAAGGACCAACTTAATAGGATTAGTACATCTCTAGAAATGATTATTATACTTTATGAATGTCATAGTAATGTAGGAGAAAAAATGAGTATGTGATATTGAATATCATAATGAGTTATAGTATTATGTATGATGTTTATACTTATGATTTGATGAATGAAGTGATGTGATGATATTGTTGTGTAAATGAGTGAATGTGCCCATGATTGATATTGTGACTGAATTGCATGATGTTCACGGGTATATGTGAAAGTAATATGTCATGGTATGCATATGTGTTGTGAAAAATGTTAATAGAACTTATCTTCGCGGGATAGGAGCCTCCAAGGAAATTCGAAAATAAACCATGTATATATTGTCTATGAACCATGCACCATGTTATTATGTGTATTTTGAAGTGAATGATGCTTATGAACCTAATCGAGGAGGTCATGAATAAGTTGGTGTATGACTTTGACCTTGGGGTGCAACGATTTGGAATTTCCTTAAGCTCATGTTGATCACATTTGTTGAAGTATCCTTGCTAGGCCGGAACACCCTAAGGCGCTTTCGACGGTGTCATCTAGGTGAGAGTGATAATGTCAAGTTGCCCATTGTGTGGCAATTCGTTGACTACATGGACTCCTAAGCTACATTCATAGTATTTTCCAAAATGGAACCACATGCATGAGTCTACGGGTCTGATATGCATCACATTTCATGTGTGAATATATGTATGGAATGTTTGATTTGGAGGAAGCATGCTTGTGTTTTGGAATGCAATTGTTTATTAATGTATCTTATATCTTTATGACTTCCTTAATGTTTTAGATTTATTGTGAGATGTATCTTATTCCCTGTCTGTTTGTCTTGTTTGTGTTTGGGTTGAATGTCATCCTTGCAGGTGAGTCTCTGTAAGGTTATGATGATGATGTTACATGAGAGGTTTAAGTCTCCACTTTATATTACTATTAATTTTACGGTTATGGATGCTCTGAAACAATGTAACATTGGGACATACGTTTTATTCATTATCTAAGGATTAATTTAATAAGTACCTTTTCACTGTATTTTATTTAATCGCCAAGATTTGTTTAACATAGAGTTATGTTATTTAGTGATTTTTTTCTTTAAATTTACAAACATTTGACATGTAATACTATTACTGTAAAATAAGTATTTTTCTAAAAAGTCGATACATCTTTTTAATTAAATCCCACTATGAACATATTTAGAAAATATTACAAGTGTATGCATCTTGGGGTAGAATGGTGTTACAACAAACACAACACAATTTTGCACTAGTTATCACCTTAACTATTGTCATAATAACAACAAACATAATTAAATTTTCATAATTTTAAACTATCTAACATCAATCATCATTATTTTATATCACATAAAATTATTTTACACTAACTAACTTAAAAATACATGTGTGTATATATAAGAAGTACCTAAAGAGGGGGGGAGGGGGGGCTAGGACCCTTGCTTGTCCACTAAATCCATCAACGATTACAATATGGAGAAAGCAACTCATGCTGCATCAGCAAGGCTTAAATATATTTTTCATCCCTATGATTTTGTTTTTATTTTACATCCTATCTTTATTTTTATAAAAAAAGTTCATGAAATTTGTTGTTTTTTGTTGTTGTTGCTCTTTGCCGTAAAAAATTACTATCGACAGTAACATCACTAATGATTACTAACATCAGCCAATGCTATGTTAGCAAATGGTGATGCCAACAAGTATCACGTTAGCAAAATATGTAATTTCATAAGTTCCATGTCGGCATGAACTAAAAACAAAAAAAAAATTAAGAATCTAAGAAAATAAAAAATATATATAATTTATAGGGATAAAAAACAAAATAGTGGCATATATTGATTTTAGGTTTGGCCTAACCTAAAATCTTGCTTATATAACTTGCTCGATTTGAAAGCTCTAAGATGGCGGTCCCATGATATGTTGTTTCTTCAAATCGCCTCTGTAAAGCTAATCGATGATTTAATCCTTAAACAATCACCTATGACAATCACTCAACAAAGCATATTGTCAGGACCACATTGTCTTTCATCGAACCACTTTTGGCTTAAATAAGTTTGCATCATTTGAAAATTTTAAGGTCTAGGACTGTCTAGTGTCTATCATGAACTACTTTTTAGGCTTACATGATCATTTTCAAAGCCTAACTTAATTTATTAGACAATCTGGCAAGGGATAGACCTTTAAATAGGAAATAAATTATGTTAAAAGAAGAATATTGATCTAAAACCTTGTTAAATAGAAACTGCTTTGTACCAATTTTTTAATTTAAAAAACCCTTATTTCGGTGTATATTTTTAATGAGGTTGGCGTTCCTAAGTAATATCAATGGCATTCCTTCTTTAACTTTTTTATTAAGTGAATATTATCACTCTTTACAAAATGAGGTGCCGATTCGGCACGTCTCTTCATTTCTGAGTAAAACGACAATCCAGAATATATATAAATTGCATTACATTAAATTAAATATATAACAACTACCAACGCATACAATTTAACTATCAATTTTAAAATTTAATAGATTTAATTAACAATGATGGATGAGTATTAGAAATAAGAAACAAGATTTGAGATGACAAAATAATGAGTGTACCGGTAAAACCAACTTATAAATTACTCCCTCCCTACATTCCATCATAATTACCAGTTTTTGAACCTAATTATTCTTTTATTCATTAATTATTTCTCGTTAAGGGTTGAAAAGAAAATAATTAAGTAAAAATATATAAAAATAATAATCAATATATCTAGAAATTAAAAAAGGGTCTGACAAACAATTTTTTGAAAATTATCTTATAATTAAGGACGAAGGGAATATCGTATAAGAAAATATTTTTGGTTCCGATATAATTGTCATTTTAATTTTTTAATATAACACTAATTAATTTTTTTCATTTATACCTCTTATATATTAATGGTGAATTATAAAATTTAAAAATAAATTAATGATAATATAAGACTAATTTCATAAAAATAATATTATCTTTCATATATTTATTACTTTTTATTGATGTTTAAAATAATATGAAACGATAATTATTTTGAAATTGAAAGAATACTAACATGACTTATTAAACACACTCTTTGAATTAAGAGTTTAATGAGTTCAATTTCCATATAATTCAGACTCTCTTGATACATTGATAAAATCTGAAAATATATTATTACTATTATTATTAATATTATTGTTATTATTATTGTTATTCAGAAGTACATTCATTTTTTACTTCAGGAAAATAACTTGGTTGTAATCAACCGATTTTTTTATGTACCAAATACGTTATTATGTTAGCTAAATTCATAAAAGTTATCATTACTCTTTCAAAAATGAGGCGAGGATTTGCCACGTCTCCTAGTTTCTGAGCAAAACGACAAACACCAAGAGAGCATCATTTATAGGAATAAAAATATGTTTGTTTTCTGTTCTGCTCGGAGAGAACAGAAATGTCCAACAAGTGGTGTTGGATGATTTCTATAGGATTGGGCTCTCTCTCTCTTAAGAAGCTTATGAACTGAAGCAACTTAAGGAAGAAGAAGATCACAGCAGCGATACACACGAAGCAATTGGTGTGCGGTGTGTGCCGTGTGAATGGAAAGAGAAAGTCAGAATTGTGTGTGTACCTTTCACCATGGTTTGTGCTGTATTTATAGGATTTTACCTGGACTTTGATAACAGACGGTTGAGCCCAATATCTTCTTCCTTGATATGTGGAGATATTGATAACTAGAAGATAATGATCATATCTTCTATCTTCTAGTGGTTACCTTCTGGTGGTTATGATAATAGATTAATGGAGATTTAAATATTTGAATTAGTCGAATCAAAAGATAATATATGTTTATCTTTTATCCGTAATAGATGCCCCTCAGCCCGGTCATCTAGCACTCTGGGTGGCCGGGATGTACCAGTAATGGAACCAACCATGCTTTTCGGGAAGAGCCCGAGCAAGGTTAATTGGTGTCTGAACCGAGATGGTTTTCGTCCGAGCTGAGGTGATTATTATCCGAACCGAGACATACTTCACACCTGCCCCTTGTCGAGATAATCCATCTTCTGACAACGTCCACCGATCATTTCTCATCGGTGTTAATGCCGAGCTATCCCTTGTCTTTTCAAAGCAGCCTGAACAGCTATGAACATAAAGGAATGGAACGTCTTCTATTCTCCAGCCGCCACGTGTCTTGTCAACCAGCCTTTGTCCTTTCTTTGCACGTTTCAATCATTTCCTTTCTGTGCTAATGACATCTTTGCCCCTTCCATGTTCTTCCATAACCAGCAGTTATTATCCATGACTTTTGAATTCTGGCGGTTACTCTTTTTGTTTAATGTGCCCCTTCCATTTCATTTCATTAAACACTTTTATTTCGATTTGGCCTTCACATCTTCTGCATTCTTATCTCCCTTGCGCCCCTTCTGCATCTTTTGCGACCTCTGCGTTCTTGCTTCTTCCAGTGCCTTTTTTGAGTCACTTGTTCCTCGCTGTCGATCCTCCTTCCATCAACCCTCTTCTACTCCAGGTATCTTTCACTACTTTTTATTTGCTGCCATTTTAATTTCTTGTTTTTCATTCTGTTTCGTATAAACCCTAAGTGTCAGTATTTTCTGCATATCCCTTCAATCTCCAGTTCTTGTGCTTTTTTCGCATCTGTGCGTTATTTCACCATTCATCATGAAATATACTCCTGAACAAGAAGAGGAAATCCGCAAATCCATTTCTCCTCGTGCTGCATTCTGGCTTTTTGGCCTTCCCCTTTCTGAAGAAGAAAAAAGAAAGTCCCTGCTTCGGGTTCCTTTTGGCCTAGGCAGTTCGAAGACCCACAATCCCAAACCTCCCAATCCTTCCAGATTAGGGCCTTCTATATTGGGGTCATCGTCACGTCAAAGGTCAGCAATACTTGCCTCCGAGTCTAGGGTACCCCCCAGGGCTCCCACTCCTTCGAGTAATGCCCCTTCAATTAATTCTGAAACCAGCCCCACATCTGAGCCAGATTTTGAAATCCGATATGAACATTGTCCAAACTGTGTGGAGGAATTCATATATTTAGCTAATAGGGATCTCAATAGACAAGTCGAGGCCCTACTGGATCGATGCCGGCACAACCCCATCAGGGTTCCTAAGCCTCCTCCAAAAGAAACTAATGTACCACCGTCCCAATTAGACAGTAATGCTGGGGTGCCGACTTCTGCTGAGGCCTCCGCCATACCGGCTCCGACCTCTTCTCACCCTAGCCCCTTGACGGTTCTTCTTCCAGGTACTTCACTAATAATTGTTTCTTTTTTATTGTCGTAGGTAATTATGGACTCATCTCGGGCCAGAACTGCTGAGGAATCCACGACCGGGTCTCAATCTGAAACTCCTTCCCCTGCTTTAACAGGTAGGTTCCCCTGGGTCACCCATGAGGTGTTACAACACACCTCAGTATTAGATTCCGAGGACCTTGCTTTGATCCCCCTCGAGGTTCAAGAGGGCTTTCACATCTGCCTTCCCGCCCGGGTGAGCCCATTTACTCCTCCCGAGAAGGGAACGATCCCGACTTTTTTTATTTTACAAAGATGTCATTACTCGGTTGGGAGTTCGTCTTCCCTTTACCGACTTTCAAATGCGGGTGTTGGATCATCTGCAAGTTGCCCCTTCCCAAATTCATCCGAACGGCTGGGCCTTTATGCAAGCCTTCGAGATCCTTTGCCGAAGGCTAGAGATTCCTTGCACTTGTCCTTTATTCTTTTATTTTTTCATGGTTCAAACCCACAGACGGCGCCACTGTTCTGCTCGGAGAGAACAGAAATGTCCAACAAGTGGTGTTGGATGATTTCTATAGTATCGGGCTCTCTCTCTCTTAAGAAGCTTATGAACTGAAGCAACTTAAGGAAGAAGAAGATCACAGCAGCGATACACACGAAACAATTGGTGTGCGGTGTGTGCCGTGTGAATGGAAAGAGAGAGTCAGAATTGTATGTGTACCTTTCATCATGAAATATACTCCTGAACAAGAAGAGGAAATCCGCAAATCCGTTTCTCCTCGTGCTGCATTCTGGCTTTTTGGCCTTCCCCTTTCTGAAGAAGAAAAAAGAAAGTCCCTGCTTCGGGTTCCTTCTGGCCTAGGCAGTTCGAAGACCCACAATCCTAAACCTCTCAATCCTTCCAGATTAGTGTCTTCTATATTGGGGTCATCGTCACGTCAAAGGTCGGCAATACTTGCCTCCGAGTCTAGGGTACCCCCCAGGGCTCCCACTCCTTCGAGTAATGCCCCTTTAATTAATTTTGAAACCAGCCCCACATCTGAGCCAGATTTTGAAATCCGATATGAACATTGTCCAAACTGTGTGGAGGAATTCATATATTTAGCCAGTAGGGATCTCAATAGACAAGTCGAGGCCCTACTGGATCGATGCCGGCACAACCCCATCAGGGTTCCTAAGCCTCCTCCAAAAGAAACTAATGTACCACCGTCCCAATTAGACAGTAATGCTGGGGTGCCAACTTCTGCTAAGGCCTCCGCCATACCGGCTCCAATCTCTTCTCACCCTAGCCCCTTGACAGTTCTTCTTCCAGGTACTTCACTAATATTTTTTTCTTTTTTATTGTCGTAGGTAATTATGGACTTATCTCGGGCCAGAACTGCTGAGGAATCCGCGACCAGGTCTCGATCTGAAACTCCTTCCCCTGCTTTAACAGGTAGGTTCCCCTGGGTCACCCATGAGGTCAACACACCTCGGTATTAGATTCCGAGGACCTTGCTTTGATCCCCCTCTAGGTTCAAGCGGGCTTTTACATATGCCTTCCTCGCCCGGGTGAGCCCATCTGCTCCTCCCAAGAAGGGAACGATCCCGACTTTTTTTTATTTTACAAAGATGTCATTACTCGGTTGGGAGTTCGTCTTCCCTTTACCGACTTTCAAATGCGGGTGTTGGATCATCTGCAAGTTGCCCCTTCCCAAATTCATCTGAACGGTTGGGCCTTTATGCAAGCCTTCGAGATCCTTTGCCGAATGCTAGAGATTCCTTGCACTTGTCCTTTATTCTTTTATTTTTTCATGGTTCAAACCCACAGACAGCGCCACTATTCTGCTCGGAGAGAACAGAAATGTCCAACAAGTGGTGTTGGATGATTTCTATAGGATCGGGCTCTCTCTCTTAAGAAGCTTATGAACTGAAGCAACTTAAGAAAGAAGAAGATCACAGCAGCGATACACACGAAGCAATTGGTGTGCGGTGTGTGCCGTGTGAATGGAAAGAGAGAGTCAGAATTGTGTGTGTACCTTTCACCATGGTTTGTGCTGTATTTATAGGATTTTACCTGGACTTTGATAACAGATGATTGAGCCCAATATCTTCTTCCTTGATATGTGGAGATATTGATAACTAGAAGATAATGATCATATCTTCTATCTTCTGGTGGTTACCTTCTGGTGGTTATGATAATAGATTAATGGAGATTTAAACATTTGAATTAGTCGAATCAAAAGATAATATATGTTTATCTTTGATCCGTAACACTTTCCATAACCACATCTGGTACATCAAACGACAACGTTTCATTTTTTGGCGTTTCATGTCACATTCCCAAAGCCACATAGTCAAGGATGTCGTTATCGTGTGTGTCGTATTCACGAAGAGTGTGTCGTTACGTAAAGAGTGTGTTGTTTTCAGTTTTCCCATAGCACACAACATATGTAAGGAAGACGAAGTGGACTCTGATTTGATAATGTTTCTATGATTGGTTTTGCGTTATAGATTGACCCGTTTTCAGAAGCAAAGGATTCCACGACTCTTTCTCGCATGTGAAACAAATCCACATGTAATGCAATGTTGTTGGAGTTAGAGAGTGGTTAGAACTTGAAAGTATAGATGAATGGTTCCTAGAATTTTTTTCAAACGAATCAAAGATCGATCTTTAGATTTAGATTGATTTGCTTTACTTTACGAATTTCCCCAACTAAATCTATTCATTTAATGTTTAATTAAAAGTGTATTTAGGCAATTAAATGGATTGATTAAATGTTTGTTTAATGAGTTTGGAAAGAATTTTTTTGTCACTACGATGTTAATATCAAGTATTTATCCATATTGTGTTGATGAACTTTTTTTTGGGGGAAACAGAGGAAACAATATTTAAATGAGATTTTATGAAACTTTTTTAATTTATAAAAATACTTTATAATTTTATTTAAATTAATAATATTTAATGAATTAATCCTCTCACAATATAATGATGATTTGAATCTTTATTATATTACATTGACTATTTATGTTCACCTAGATTAAGGGAGTCAAATAACACATAGAAAGTCCAAAAGGGGAATTTTTTTTTTTGTAACCCCCACTGTAATTAAGACAATACAACCAACCTCCCAGTTTTCTCACAAGTTTCAACTCTTTGGGTTGATTATGGGCATGAAACTTAGTCACAATTAAAATTCTTTGTCCCTCTCTAAGGATGTATTTAGTGAAATCAAACTCAAATCTTTCCTCACAAGCTAAGTGTGTATTATCAATTAAGTTACATTCATGGAGTTAAAAAAAGAAGAAAAATTAAATTGATTGATTTAGCTTAATCTTTTAATCACCTTTAATATATATATATATATATATATATATATATAGAGAGAGAGAGAGAGAGAGAGAGAAATTCTAATAAAAAATTCTTGTTCTATTATAACATCTCGACATTACTTTGATCGAGATATTTTCAAGTATTATAAGACAACTACTTCTCCAAAGAAGTTGTCGACTTGTTCTGGTATAATATCTTCAATATTTCCAGGACCGAGATATCTTCAAGAATCCAATTTACATAGACCATGTTCTCGATCAAAATCAGTGAGGAATCAATGCTCACCACACCAACAAAGGACACATTAGACACCTGATCTTTGCCCCCATATCAAGACTTAGGAGAGTTTTCTTGATATGGTTCAAACCATGATACTTTAGAACGACTTGAGCCAATCAAGTCGTTAAGTTAAAGAGCGTAGGACTGGAAAGATGTACACGCTGGAAGTTTGACTAGAGCCTGGGTCACTTAGTCCATGTGACGCCTCACCCAATCTGTGTGGTTACAATTGTATAACTAATTTTCTCACCAAAATGCTGGTATATAAACTGGTTTTTGGTATGATTCTAAACTAACTCTAATGCATAACTCTCTTACTCATTCTCTATTGATAAATGAAGTATGTATTCTATTTGAGTAATTTAAAATAGGTTAAAATGTAATTGTTGTCCCTCTATTTTTTTAAAATTTGTGATTTTAGTCCTCTCATTTTTTAATTGAGACATTTCATCCTTCACTTTTAAAAAATTCACGATTTTAATCCCCCATCTTTTAATTGAGATATTTCGGCATCCACTTTTAAAATATCAGCAATTTTAAATCACATGATAGATTTTTTATATTATTTAATTGTTGATAAACTTAATTTATAAAAAAAGAGATTAAAAAAGTCCTAGTCAAGGTTTGAAATTAGTCATGAGGACTAAAATACTAATTTTAAAAAATAAGAAACGAAATATCTAAATTAAAAAATAAGAAAACTAAAATTTAATTTTTTTCAAAATAACAGAACAAAAATTACATTTTATCCTTTCAAAATAAGTTATAACAAAATCAATTGCATAAAAGGAGGGTACAAACATACTTTAAAAATGTCATTATATATACATTTTTTTTTATCATAACAATTTAATCCTGAATAAAAAAATGCAAATAATTCAAATATTTGCATGTTAATTCACTAGTTTTACCCATTTTATAAAGGGTTAACCCTTTTTTTTACTGGTAATTGTAATGACCCGTCTCATCGCTATGATATCACTACCTTTATATCGTGTGAATTCAAATTTTAATGAAAATTTCATTAATTTGATTATGAAAATGATAGTAAATTTTTTGCGATAATACAATTATCATACAACTGAACAAATACATAAATGGATACATATGGATGTACATTTAAAACATTACATATCATTCAAATGTCAGAACATAATCTAGTTGTATTTACAAATATTTCATTTGGAATTACATGACCAACAACAAAAGAATAAAGAGACTAACTAAGAAAGAGTTGATTAACAAAACACAACTCTTTTCCAAAAAGAATTCCAACATTATCACGTCGGTTCAGCGGCTCCAACCAAAAAGAAGATCTCCCTCCAAGGTCACCTACAACTGCTCATCTGCTCCCACGAATGAAGGTTCGTGATCATCACAGGTACCAACCACACAGTACAACAAATGCAAGGGTGAGATTATTATATAAAACCAATAAACATCAGATAGCATCAATTGGGAAGGAAACAATATTACCCACCACAATCATTAAAAAAATCCATGATTTCAATACACACTCAACAAACCAATCATCCAATGCATTTCACAACTCAAACAATCATGCATGGAATGACGCATGCACCTGACTCATCCATCAGCATGCAATGTGGTACCATATCTCGAAAATAACCTCTCACAAGAAAAATGATTTACTGTCTATCAAGGTCACCCTGTCATGCATTGGTCATTCCCCCCTCGGTGATCAGCCAGCGTCGGTAGGGAATTCCAAACCTAATGACCCCTTAGTAACTGCGTTTTCAACCCACATAAACTCCCAGGTACGCGAGTGCCTTCATTCTATTTCCATCCATACAAATGAAGTATGAAACATGGGCATCATCAATGCATGACCTGGCTAGGAACAAATCCTTTCTCGCAAGGGTAACCCGTCATGCACCCCCATATACATACGTAACACACCAATGTGGGCTCATCGATGCATTGACCGTGACTAGGAACAAATCCATCCTCGTAAGGATAACCAACCGGTCACTACATTCCACGTGGACATATACATCATACAACCATGGGCACCATCAATGCATGACCTGGCTAGGAACAAATCTTTCCTCGCAAGGGTAACTCGTCATGCACCCCCATGGGTATCCATGTGTATCAATGACATTGTCCACATCAACATTATCTCTCATCAATGTCATTATCAACATCAACATCACTTCATCTCAACATCATCATCATACATATCAAAGTCATCTCATTTCAACATCATCAACCACATCAACATTATTTCATTTATACATCATCAAACACATCATCATTATCTCATTCAATCATCACCAACACATCAATAACATCTCACTTCAACATTATTAATGACATCAATATCACGTCATTCATTCACAATCCATATTACCACGAGACTGGTATATTAGGAAAATTCTAAATTAAAGAGGAGGACTATAATATAGAAAACACACTTTTATGCCCATTTAAAAATTAATAAAGAATTAAATAGGAAAACATATCACAAAATTTTGGGCAGAGTCTCCTTTTTAATTAAGACGTTTCCCAAAAATCCAATCAATTACAATAACAACATCAATCACAGTTTTATTCATCAACAAGCCAATTCATCGCATCCCATTAGTTAAAAATACAGTTTTTCTTAAAAACGAGCATACACAAGAACAAACACACATCAATCATAAATACATCGCATCCCATTAGTTAAAAACGTAGTTTTTCTTGAAAACCAACACACAACAGGGACAAACAGTTATCCTCATAGTTGGACTCCCTGGCCCCCAACTATGGTACCAAAACTATAACCAAATAATAAACTCCCCTTACCTAACTAGAAGTTCTCCCTGTTATAGCCTATCGGTGTTGTTTCGCGATCCTTCGAATACACGTGCTTGTCCAAACACAAAGCTCTATATACCAAATCAAAGAAAATTTAGTATAGATTTTAAAGACAATGTCAATGTTAATAGTTGGGATCAAATACCCACTCAAATCAAAAAGGGGCTAAACGGTGTTTTGGGAGTTCACATCAAAATATATCGTTTTGAATTTTCGATTACACCAATGTGATCAGGGTTCAACAACGATCACATAAATGACATCAATTTCATAAAAGGAGACTTTTACAACATCTCATTGTCAAAGGTTTTTCAAAGGATGTGTAAAACTCTCAATAACGGTACCCAAAACACAAGAGACACCAAGAGAAATAGGAGAAGACAAAAGAAACTAGATTACCTTAAGGAAACCAAGAAATAAGGATTGGGAGCTCTGTTCTCTACCAAAACTTCAAGACGAGTTTAGAAAATTCCGCTCCGATTAAAGTGTTCCTCTCTTTGCGGTGGTTCAACGACAAGAAACGACGGCTTGTGATGGTCACCGGTGGTCTTGGTTGGTGGAGGGTGATGATGGGAGGTTGGGTGGTGGTTTAGGAGAGGAAGAAGGCCATGTTTTCGTCATTTACGCTGCTGGTACTATTTAAAACTGACTTGACTCGCCCAGGCGAGCTAAGATGCCTTCCAAAATTCACGACGAGTTGACCCAATTTTAAAATTTCTGGTTTAGTGAAAAATTAATTTCTCACTTTTTATATGTTATTTCAACAATCCCAACGGCCAACCTCTTAATATTTGGATTAGGAACCTACTCTTAAATTTGAAAGGTGATTCAACGATTAACCAATCCATAATGAGGATTTTACTAAAACATGTTTTTGGGTCAAACTCAAAATTACACAATTTTAGTGCAACTCAACAAACTCCACAAAACTTGACATCTACACCAAGCAATTGCGCATGGATAATTCACATAACATTTAAATTAATCTAAACTAATCAAATAGTCAAATAATAGAAGAAATACATCAAACATCTATTTTCAATTATCGAAATTTCAGGGTGTTACAAAAATTACATAAACAATTCAAATAATAAATCAGACGGCCATAGCTCTGATTTCCAGTCAAGTTGGTTTGACCAATTAAATCATTCCGATTTTAATAACACTGATTTAAAGATACACATAATTTTGCAAACTCAAATACAATATTTTGTATTTTAATGCATAAAATAAAATAAAATTGTTTTGAACTCTCCCAACTTTCATCTAAACATACTTAATTTGCCAAGGCTGTGCACATCGTCAAATGGATCTTCCAAAATCTCCAGCATTTATATCTACCAAAGATAATTGGGATAAGATATTTTGCAATTCATGAACCAACAAAATAAGCAAAAAAAGACAAAACACAAAACAAGGGAGGAAAATAATGCAACTAGATTCAACTGTGTGACCACCATTTAAGAATTTTTCTTTAAAATTTGTTAACTTCCATGATTGGTAAGAGGGATCATTTTCAATGTTTGTGGGGAAGGGGTTTAATTAGTTTCCTCCACAAGTCTTTTTTGTACCTATCATTATGCTTTCTTTCATATGACACTCTAATTTTGAAGCTCAAAATTTATTTACATCATCATATATTTTTTATTTTGATAATTAAGTTAATTTCTTATTTTTTTTCAAATATTGAATCTTTCATAAATTAATTTAATAATAAAATATTTTCAAATTGAAACGACAAGTAGATAATATTAATTTAAAGAACTAAGGATTTAACAAAAATATATCAACAATGTAAAAAGTTTTATATTGTCATTAAATAACAAATTATCATGTATTTATTTTTTCTTATATACAATAATGATAACCATGTTTAAACGTAAAACTTTATAAACAATGAAGACAAAGACTCAGACATGTCGATCGTTCCAAATCATGATGATCCCCTAGTAGTTAAAGCCTTTATGAACAATAAGGAGGTACATCGGTTATTGGTAGACATAGGCAGCTCTGCGGATATAATGTTTTATGATTTCTTTAGGAATCTTAGAATCCCACAATCAGAGTTATTTCCTTACAACGAGGACCTTATAGGTTTCTATGGTCACTACATAACTCTAATAGGATAAGTGAAGTTACACGTAACCTTTGGAAATACACCAGTAACTAGAACAATTGTCATTAGGTTCATTGTGGTAAAACTGGAATCATCCTACAAAGCAAAAGCAGGCAGGGCGACCTTAACTACATTAAGAACGATGATTTCAATGGTTCATTTGGCCATGAAATCCCTTAGTGATGAAATGCAAGTCATAATATTGAAAGGAGATAAGAAGAAAGCTTATGAATGTTACAAAGAGTCGTTAAGGCCAAAAAGCAAAGATAAGTCCTAGGAAATGGATTATGACCACATAACCAAAACTTAGTCCAAGGTAATGCTCACTCAGGAAAAGGACATGGGTACCTAGGTTGATACCAAGAAGGAGTTGTCAAAATCTCCAAGTAAAAAAAAAAAAAGAGAAAACGACGTCCATTGGAATGGACTTGGATAGTAAAACCATAAAAACTTTATCCTCCTTTGATATACAATAATGATAACAATGTTTAAACTTAAAACTTTATACAAACTACTTAAACCCTGTCAACCCTAATGAGTTTACAAATTATCGTATATAAACAATTACTTTTTAAAGCTAAATCTAAAATATTTTTTAATGGTTGACATTTACATTAACACAACTTCAAATCAAGCATAGGGACTAATTTAATAATTAATTCTATTGAAAACTAATGTAATAACTTTATAGTTTTTATATGCTAAAAAACCTTGAAACATACAGAGAAATAATATACTCACATGTAATATAGGATATGATCACCAAAGTTATTAGTCCGAGTGGATACTAAACTTGATTTTCTTAAGCAAAATTTTAGGTTCAAGTTCTTTGTAAATGAAAAAAGAACATGATTGAGAGGAGAATCCCACCAAAAGTGATCTGTCAGGTTCTCTGACAAAAATTAGTTATTGATAATAAAAGTATATTGGATATAATTACCCTCTCTTTTTGTTTTGTTAATATAATCAACCTCTCTTAGTTGCTTGTTGTTCCGGAGTGAATATAAACTTCACATGTCATGAACACACAACATGTAGTCTAATACATGACAAATGACTTAAAGATTATAAGTCGGGTATAAGTCCAAGAAGTCGACTGAAGCAAGAGACGTCCTAACGACAAGCAACTTTGGACAAGCCTGATGTAACCTTAAGTATAGGATATTTAACGCAAATACTTATGATAAGCCACATGGATAATAATGCCACGTAGAAAAACACTATAAATGGACATTTCGTAATCACAAATGGACAAAACATAACTCAATACTATGAGATTCTAAAGATCTCTCTCTAAACTCTCCCTAAATTCTCTATCTGATTCCCTCATTTTCTCTCAACCTACTTCACACTACACAAGCAAATTCACACTCCATGTCCTACACTATAACAATGGCATTGTATGTGGAAAATGATGATTCTCTAGGATGAAAGGATCCATAGTTTGTGGATCTTTGTTATTGTTAGGACGTGAAACAGATAAGCTTTAATAACAATAACATACTCTTCGCGGAAGTCATAACCTGTCCAAGGATGGAGAAGAATCTAGCATTCACAAACACACAATTAACTGAGCTAGTAGAAATGCTAAAATGACATAAGACAATGCTTGAAGAACATCAAAAACTGATCACAGATATATGAATAGAAAAGGATGATGCACAAAATCAACATTTAAAGGTAGTAGAAGACGAAGGAGACTCACTGGTAAAGAAAAGCGTGCAAAAAATCAAAATCATTAATTCCACCGAAGTCTCGAAAGAGAGAAACTTTGATTACTACCATCACAAGTATGGAGGAAGAGGTGGATTCTGATGAAGTTATCCCTTTAAACATGTCAATTTCAAAACGCATAGTGGAGCTCCAGGTCCCAAAACAATTTAGAAAACTTTTGGCTATGGAATTGTATGATAGATCATCCGAAGAATCATTAGTCAGCATTCGAGTTAGCATTATCGTATAAAAGGAGCTTCAACTTCAATAATGTGTTGTTCATTCCCGTTGTCGCTAAAATCTATGGCACTGAAGTGGTTTCAATCTCTTTCATCGAGATCCATTGATTCATGGTGGGATTGGAGGGAGAAATTTAGGTTTACCTTTGCAACTAATAAAGAAAGACTAAATACAAAGGCCGACCTAAACTAATCTGGCAAAGGCTAGAGGAACCGCTCAAAAAACCTACAACCGGGAGTCACTGATGTCGACTAAGGATGGTGTGAGGGAAGGATCTTCTTTCTTTGTATCCATTTCAAAAATGCCACGTAACACCTTTGAGGAGTTCCTGAAAAAAGTAGAAAAGTACATCAACTATGAAAATGTCCTAGAGGCAGGAAAATTAAAAATGGCCAAAAGTCAATGCACAAAAAGGCACGGCGCAAGCAAAAAGTGACAAACCGCTTAAGTCAGATAACAAACCAACTTACAAAGTCTGGTCAAAATAAGAAGAGTACACTCCCTTAGAGACGTGCATTGAGGAAGAATATTGAATGAAATAGTGAATGTGGAATTGAAGGATGTGTGCCTTAACGTTCCTAAACCATCGAGGGTTGAAAATGGTGGAAACGATCAATCAAAATATGACCACTATCATTGAGCAACTGGACATGACACCGACAACTGATTTCCATTGAAAAATGTTATTGAAATCCTCATTTAGCTGAGGAAAATTGGTCAAATATGTGCAAGGACAGGGAGGTAACTTTAGAACTCGATATGATCAGCCACCTTACGATGAGCAGCGAGAAATATTAAGAAGCCTTGATCGGCATCAAAGAAGAGGACGTTCCAATGAACAATCTCTTAGGTACCAACATAAAACACCAAAGAGAGAAGTAGAAAATCACGTGCAAATTGTACATTGTGATGGGTCAAAGTTGAGATATAAGCCAAATTCTCTTGAGACAAGGCCAAATTCCTCTCTGCTAGAGCACGAGGTGATATATGCATAGCAAGAGGATTCACCAATAGGGGTGCTTCAAACGATGTTAAAAAAAGGCATGAAAGAGAAGACTTGTCCGCCACGCATGGCGGAAGAAATTATGTATAATAACCTAGATTCAAAAAAAAAAAAATTTCCCATGCTAATAGCGTGGGAACGGCGCGGTTAGCGTGGGATGCCACGCCAGTAGCGTGGGATATGGTGCCAGTAGCATGAGATTGCACCAGAAGGCCATTTCATGCGGTCTTATGGCGCGAATAGCGTCAGTTTGGCACGATTAGCGCTACAGACGCGCCCAGTTGGCACGGTTAGCGCCGTAGTGGCGCGATTAGCGCCATAAGTGCCCAGGAAACCTTTTGTTGCGTGAATTTGGCGCGAATAGCGCCATATATAGCGTGATTAGCGCGGGAACGTCGGCAGACCCAGTATTTAAAGGCCATTTTATGAAATTCTTGCCCCAAAACACTATTTCTCTTCCTCCCTGAGCCTAGACCACCATTGATGCACCTTAGGAGCTTCATACCTTCATCATACACCCATAAAACACCTTCTAATCATCCTTAATCTTGAATTGAACCACTTGGGGGCCAATTTTAGCCTGGCTAGAGAGAAACCCCATTCCATTGAGTTCTTGAGAGAGACCTGAGCTCTGGAGGGGCAAAGAAGCTGGTCCAAGGACGCCAGAGTTAGGAGAAAGACTTCTCCAGCCTTCCTCTATTGATTTGAGGTAAGAAATTCACGTCTTAACCGTTTAATTCTTGGAATGGGAGATTGGGTGAATAGTAACCAATTGATTATGGGGCTGGAATTAGGCTTAAGTTCTTTAGAAAAGGATAGTTAGGAGGTTGTTTTGAGAAATATGGAACCTTGAAACTAGAATTGTGATGAAGTTTGAGTTTGGCTCTGGGAAGGAGAAAGTGTGTCTAAATAAAAGGTGATATGGCCTGAATTAACTTAAGTACCTTTACAAAAGTTGTTCATAAGGCCAAATGATCGGTGAAAACATGATAATATATGTGTTTTGGTTGAGTTGAACCATTGTTGGTTCTTGATATTAGTAAAGCTTTGAATTGAGTTATACAGAGTTTTAAAGGAACTCTGAGGCCTTAGCTAAACTGAGGCAGACCAATCAGGGTCAATGCATGGCCTAGTAGAAGCTGGGCTAAGATAAACCTTAAGTTA
>PYAF01001218.1:34101-48435 GCA_007407185.1 Glycine tomentella | reverse complement strand
TGAATGCTGGCCAAACCTTGAGATAGGGTGTATGTGTATTGATTACACGAAGATAGTGTGTGCTATGTTGCTTATGCTGATGATATTGAATACACTAGTATAGTGTATGCTTGCATGAACTCTATTATGAGATGATTGTGATGTGATTGCATAGCATTTACTGGCCAGTAGATAGAGGAACTATGGACCCCTTGGGAATGTGCCCTTAAGTGGATGATCTCCCCTGGGACAATCCATAGGCGTCCATGTAAACCCTAAATAGATGTGCCTTTAAGTAGATGATCCTATTCAGGTATTGGGCGGCAAGTCCTGAGTAGATGTGTCTTTCAGTAGATGATCCTACTCGGGCATGGATTGAGTGAGTCTTGAATAGATGTGCCCTTCAGTGGATGATCCTATTCAGGTACTCAAGTAAAAGTCCTGAGAGAATGTGCCCTTCAGTGGATGATCTCTCTCAGGCCATTTGTGTGTTGATTATATGTATGATTGCATTGTGCTGTTATGTGTGTATGTCAAACTCTGATCAGCCGAGAAGGCTGTGTATCTGATAAAGGATTTATTGATGAGATTTCTGCTTTATTATGTGATCTATATAAATATACATATTCATTGATATGCTGGAAAGTGAACCAGGGGGAGGGAAACCTCTGAGAACCTTGAGTTTACTGGGATGATTATCTCACCCCTGTTTGGGGCTCATGTTGCAGGAGTTGAGACTGAAGTCCCTGAGAGATTCCAAGGCAAGAGGCTTGAGCTGAGATAGTGTGAAAACAACCCTAGGTCTAGATGACTGAGCTTGTTAGCTCATATTTTGTTCATTTTGTCTGTACTTTGGAATCCTAGGGGATAGTTGTATAGTTTTGAGAAAGTGTACTGTGTAAACACCAGATATTCACCATATATGTATATAAAGTGTATTACTATTGAATTCAAGCTTTCTTTATCGTTTATTTCCATGCTTGCTGTGACACTCTGATATTGTAATAATGATAACACGTCGGGTGCACACGGGGTGTTACATTATGAGTCAGTTAAAAGAAGGCCTCCTCCATTGATTTTTGATGACAAAGACTCAGACATGTTGATCATTCCAAATCACGATGACCCTCTACTAGTTAAAGCCTTTATAAACAATAAGGAGGTACATCGATTATTGGTAGAAATAGGTAGCTTTATGAATGTAATGTTTTATGATTTCTTTAGGAATATCAGAATCCCACAATCGGAGTTGCTTCCTTACAATGAGGAACTCATAGGTTTCTCTAGTCACCATATAACTCCAATAGGATACATGAAGTTACATTTAACCTTTGGAAAGACTCTAGTAACTAGAATGATTGTCGTCAATTCATTGTGGTAAAACTGCAATCATCTACAAATCCATATCAGGTAGGCCGACCTCAACTACATTAAGAGTGGTGATTTCAATGGTTCATTTGGCCATGAAATCCCTTAATCATGAAATTCAAGTCATAACATTGAAAGGAGATAAGAATAAAGCCCGTAAATGTTACAAAGAGTCGCTAAGATGAAAAAGCAAAGATAAGTCTTGGGAAATGGATTATGAGCCCAAAACCAAAACTCAATCCAAATTAAAGCTCACTGGATTGGATTTCAGAGAAGATATCAGGAAAGAGGAATGGGTACTTAGGCTGAAACGAAGAGGGAGTTGTCAGAATCTCCAAGTCAAAAAAGAGGAAGAGTAAATGATGTCCATTGGAGTGGACTTGGATAGTGAAATCATGGAAACCTTATCCTCTTTCCTCAAAGAAATTGTCGACATATTTGCATGTAAACTTACAAATATTTCAGGCATAGGCCCAAACCTTTTCTATCATAAATTAGGAGGAAATCCATCAGTAAAACCTCTGTGTTGAAGAAGGAGAAAAATTGACCACGAGCGTCTAGAAGAGATTGAAAGACAAGTAAAGGAACTTCAAGAAGTTGGGTTCATCAGAGAGATTAGGTACACAACTTGGCTATATAAAGTCATCCTAGTCAAAAAGCATAACAAAAAATGGAGAATGCTTGATGAGTATACTGATATGAACAAGCATTGTATGAAGGACTCATAACCGCTTCCTGACATAGATAAATTAGTGGATGAATCCTCTGGTTACCGATATTTGAGTTTCTTGGATGCTTATTCGGGTACATTCAAATGTCATTGCACCCTGACGACCGAAGAAAATGACCTTCATAATAGAAAAGGAAAACTACTGCTACAAGGTCATATGTCCTTTGGATTAAAGAATGTCGATGCTACATACCAAAGGATGACAAACAAAGTTTTTGAACAGCATATAGGTCGAAATGTGTAGTTCTATGTAGATGACATGATTGTCCAAAGTAACACCCCAGACAAAACATAGTAGATTTGGCAGAAACCTTTCCTTAGCTGTGAAGTATAACATGTGCCTGAATTAAAAAAAAAATGTGCTTTTGGGTTGTCTGTGTGAAAGTTCTAAGGGTTTCATGCTATTAGAAAAAAGGATCGAGTTAAATCCCAACAAGTGCCAAGCTATACTGAAAATGCAAAACCTGAATGTAGTCAAAGATATTCAAATGTTGAATGGACCACTGGTGACATTGATAAGGTTCATGGCCAAGTCAGTCAAAAGAGCCATCCTTTTCTTCAAAATTCTAAAATAGCACAAGAGGTTTAGCTTGACAGAAGAATGTGAAATCGCCTTTAAAAAATTTAAAGAAATATTAGTTGCTCCACCATTGTTGACAAAGCCAGATCCAAGAGAAACACTGTACCTACACTTGGCAATAGCCGATGAAGTAATAAGTGTCGCACTGGTCAAAGATAACAATAAGGTTCAAAAGTCGATATACTTCGTAAGTCGAGCACTTTAGAATGCCAAATCATTGTACCCAAAGGTAGAGAAAGTCATACCAGCCCTAGTATTTTTAGCTTGGAGATTATGTCCCTACTTTCAAGCGCATCCAATCATAAATAGGACTGATCAATCGATCAGACAGATACTACACCGTCCTAACATGGTAGGAAGAATGGTGACATGGGCAGTTAAGTTATCAGAATATGGCTTTCAATATCAACCGAGACAAGAACTCAAGACCCAATGTTTAGTAGACTTTATAGCTGAAATGACACCTACCAAAGATGATAAGAAGCTAGAGGAATTACCTTGGGCTCTATTTCTTGATGGATCATCCAATGGGACACGATGTAGGCATGAATCTTGTTAGAATCCCCGCATGGAGTTGTGCTTAAACAAGCATTAACAGTAGCAATCCCACTCACAAACAACCAAACAAAATATGAGGCGTGCCTTGTAGGTCTGGAAATAACAGCTAACATGGAGGTCCAAGTGCTAAAAGTGTTCATCGACTCCAAATTGATGGTCAACCAATTGAACGTAGAATATAGAATTAAAGAACGAATCCTACAAAGGTACGTCAAAAAAATTGGGGGTAATTAAAGAAAGATTCAAAAAACTGGAATATGCCTATATCCCAAGAGAAGAAAATACCAGAGCCGACTTATTGTCAAAACTGTCTAATATTGAGGAGCATGGAGGGATGAAGAATGTTGTCCGCCAATACATGCTCCAAGATTTCTCATGATGATAGAAAGACGAGAAAGTTAGATGATGTCAATCTTGGAATATATACAGAGTGGTATCACTCTGGAAGATCAAAAGGAAAGACAGAAATTGCAAAGACGAGCTACCAAATTTTGTATAATAGATAACCATCTTTACAAAAGAGGATTCACTCAGTCACTCTTAAATGCTTAGGAGCGAAAGAGGTAGAATATGTGATGAATAAAATACATGAAGGATGTTCAAGACCGACCTTGACATCGGAAGCTCCAATGAACCTTTAGTCAACATTAGTTTTTGGGGTTTTGATAAACCCATCAACCATTACATCATTAGGATTTCCTGAATTGTCAACCTCTTAAGAAATAAAGATTTACAATACTAGGGGACCTAGGATGAGTCAAACGAAGCTCACCATTAACCCACATGTAGAATTCTCTATCAACAATTTCATAAAGGGGATTACAAAGAGACTTCTTGATACCGACCATGGGGTGGAGCTACTCAACTTGCCTCAATGTGTTGTTAAAAGAGTCTCTTGCGACCTTCTAGAAGTTCTCTTCCCATTCATTTATAGCTGAATCAGCCTCAACAAGCTTCTCACTTAGCCGACCCAACTCTTTTTTAAAATGGGTACCTCTCCTTGAATCAACTACTCTTTTGATCTCTTCTTTAAGTCAGACTTTCTCTTCCTGTTCTTGTTGCGCATAAGCCTCTGATTCTTTACCACGAACTTTCAATTGGTTAAACTCTTTTGACAATGCGTTAGATCACTCTTGCGCCTTCTTCAAAGCAACATTTTTCTCTTAAACAAATTTCAATGGGTTAACATCACCCAAAAAGTGCTTCAATTCTAGAAAATTTCTATAACTCGAAGTGACATGAGTCAAATAACCTTTTACTCAAACCAAGATCGACATACAATAATCTAAGTTAGCAAGACCCTTCTTTTGAATGGACTCATAGTCTTTCGACAAGATGACGCGATCAATTTATTGGCTTGAAGACATCCACATAAGAGGACCACCAAACTTACTAAAAGGGACCAAGATAGAATTGATTAGTTCTATGTCGTCTTCGATATTGACAACCCTTTTCCTCTTCAAAAAAGCCAGGGGAGATTGTTGGGCAGATTTGGAACAAGTCTTGACAGTAGAACTTCTTCCTTTGTCTGATGATTTGGGTTTGTTTTTCAAAAAACATTTTCTTCTTGTCACCACCACTAGCGACAATAAGGGCAGTAGCTGAGAAGGGCTTCTCCATTGATTTTCCCATGGTTTTCTCTAAAAAAAGGATATTAATATTAAGTCTAACTTAGATCCAAAAGAGAGAATAAAACACAAGCAATCAATGATATAATTAGCTGGCTCTGGGTCGAAAATAATTATCTCCTCCTTCTCAATGTTTGATTTATTAATTTTTACTTTAATTGATTATGGCAATTAAAAATAGCTAAAGAATTTAAATTTAATTTTGAAACAAATATTGATAGTTTTTGAGCCTCCACAAATCACGTTATCAAATATTTAACGGTCACGTCATCACTTAATTGAAGATAGGGATCTAAAACAAAATTTTTTGAATATAAAAAAATAGATGCGAAGAAATTTTTTATCAGGAATCAAACACAAAATTCATATATATATATATATATATATATATATCAAAAATCAAAATCATATATATTTAAGCCTTTAAGAAATAAAATTAATTTTGTATTTGTTAAGAACCCATTCTTATTGAAGAACGATCCACTATAATATAGTCCATTGATGATTGACGTGACCACTAATGATTATCACGTGTTATTCATATGATTGTCACCATGTTAAAAAATTGACTCTTCGATTTAGTCTCTGAACTTAACATTTTGTTGTCATTAATTAATTTTAGTCATTAAACTTAATCACTTACTAACATTTTGGTTCCTGAACTTAATGTATATTTTCAATTTGGTCATTGGAAGAACTTTTAAATTATCAATTAAGTCTCTTGTTGCACGAAATTATTAGCATAGACATTATCATATTTTTTTTTCACTTCTATTCTTTATGCAATTTTGTCATTTAAATTATACTATAAATATAACTAATTATTTTATGAGTGATTTTATATCACAATAAGAAGTCTTAAATCTTGAACATTACTAACAAGATTCTATAAGGTTCCAAACCAGATATTCTACTCAAATTAAGTTATTATTTTATATGCTATTAATATGTGTAGAATGTTAGGTTAATTAATTAATCTATTTTATGACATGATGTTATTAACGAAAAGACAATTTTAAAAAACTTGACCCATTATAATGATTAAGTATAATAGAACATGAAAAAAAGTGTTAGAATCATTTTCTTACATACACTTTTGTATTTTTCACAACGTTATTCCATGAATGAGTATTAAAGGACATGATCCATTATAATTTAAAAATTTATAACCAACAAAATTGAGCATAAAATATAATTCACCAATTATATTAGAATATGCAATATATACAAACTACAAAATTGAGTATAAAATGACTGTACACATTTAAGTTTAGGGACCAAAATAATAACATGTAGTTAAGTTCAGACACCAAAATGTTAGTAACTGATTAAGTTCAGGGATTAACCTAACTACAAATTGTTAAGTTCAAAGACCAAATTAACAAGTCAACTTTTTGACAGATAGCAACCATATATATAGATAATACATGACAACTGTTCCATTCCTCAAAAATGGATATCCAGTAACAATGCCAGAAATCAATGTATGATCAAGCTCTCTCTCTCTCTAAAGGTGTTTATGAAGATTAAAACAACTCCAGGAAGAAGATCACAGCACAAACGAACCACAAATTGGACGTGGGGTGTGTGCACTGTGAGAATGGAAAAGAGAGAGTAACAGTATGCGTGTACCTTGCACCTTTGGGATGAATGACTATTTATGCTTACTGACCTGCGGAAAAATAAGGAAAATATGCCAATTCTTGATCATGATCTTCCAAAAGATGAACAAATATTCTGGATATTCAACGAAGAAATAATCCTCTATATATTTCTTGATTTTGTAATTATTTAGGACCCAATCTTCTTTAATCTTGCCACAAATATCCTGATACCAACGATATTGGGCTTTTTGGCCTTTGGCCCAATATAAACGTCCGTAACAACAACCATGTGTATGACATGTGACAACCGTTAGCTACTACAACACCGAAAGTGTCATATAGACACAACAACTATTTGAGTTAAAAGCGAAAACTAATTGTAGGACTAATTTGTTGCAATTTTTGCAAATTGGAGTACATTTAATTTTTCATCTTTCAAGGACACCTAATTCTCATTGCTTAACAAATTCAAGGACGAAAATGAGCACCCTAAATATAGTTTACTCATTATATTAATCATGTTGGAGTATACAAAATAAAAGAAAAATACAATAAAAAGATTAAAAATAAAAACATCAAATTTGTCTTAAATTTTTGTCAAATAAAATGATTCATTTCTATCTTTTTTTTAATTTTCTCCTTAATTAAATAAATATAATTACTTTTAAAATATATTATTTATTAGTATCAATATATTTACATAATACACATTTTTAATTTGATTCTTATAAAAAATAATTTAATTTTCATATATTTATTTATTTTTAATTCAATTATATTGTTGTTTGTCATTGTTATAATATTATTTGTTAAAATTTTAACTTAATAAAATGTAACAAATAAATTAATAATGATTTTAAATATAAAATATAATATTTTTTATTTCAAATATACTTTACAATTATTTGTCATTCAATTTTTGTATAATTCATCATATTTGCCGACCATTGATAAACGGATCGAATTAACCAACTAAAGTTAACTTCAGTCATTATATATATATTGAACAAAAACAAAAACTTCACTAACGATAGAACGATAATAGAAAGTGATAGCATATCCTGTTGTATCCTTTTTAACATGGGCTTTGGACTTTGTTAAACATACATTGAATTCTTTTGTCCCAATTTCAAGATGGTTCCAAACAACTTTTAACAACGAAACTATGTGCCACAATTTTTATTAGTGTATGGTGACTATGGGGGCGCAGGTGGCATTTTAAAAGTCAATCAGGATTGGTCCAAAGAGCTGTGCAGTGTTCAGTGCAAGAGTGGCAATCATAGCACCGTTGCTAAGAAAGATGAGGCTGAAAGATGGTGACAAACAGTGAATAATAATAATAATAATAAATAATAATAATAATAATAATAATAATAATAATAATAATAATAATAATAAAAAATAATAATAATAATAATAATAATAATAATAATAATAATAATAATAATAATAATAATAATAAGTAATTTCTAGTCATGTAATTTCCCTAGTAATTTTGTAGCTAATCTATACTAAAATTATTCTATATTTAAAATTATTTTTCTAGCTAATTCATAGTTAAATTAAAGATATATAAATAATTCTTAACTAATTTAATTTATTTTTTAATTATTTTTACTCATTTATAAATTTGACACTTTTTCAAGTGGCAATGTTAAAGTAACTACGTGCCATGATACAATTTAGAATTATGCAATGTGGACAACGAAAAACTTCGAGTTATCTCCAAAATCATATGTGTAATTGAAATTGTATAAAGCTAAAGATATTTGCTGCAAGAGTCACTTGTACAGTCATTATTATCATCTACAACAAATGGACTTGAATATGATATATTCACTGACTCAAAAAACTTCAACAAAGAATACCATTTTATTAAAATTAATATGAATATAAAATTTCATCATCATCATCATTTATGGTATTTATGGTTGGAGTTTGTGCAATAGAGGGTCACTATTAAGTATATATTAACAATTCTAAGGTGTTATTTACAACCTATTTGACAATATTAGGGATGCCTCTTGTTCTACTACATTTATGAACAAAATAAAGGACTAATGAGAATAATATCATATTAATTTTAAAAGCATAGTTATATAAAACTAATGTATATATTTTATATAATAAAAAGATAAATATAGTTAATATATATGAAATAAAATAAATATTGCAATAGAAAGTAGAATGAAAAATAATACTATAAATATATTTTAAAATATTATATAAATAGCATAATTCTTTATTTTATTAACGGATTAGAAATTTCAGTAGTAATTAAAATATGAATTTTAAAAGATTAATATAATATAATATAATATTTATTTTTAATAAAATAGTTTAATGATAAAAATATTTAAAACATTGATGTAATGAAAATCTAGTATTTAAAGGATCAAGTAAAAAATTTATTCAAATAAAAATGATTTAATATGATATAATTGATAAATAATCTTTGTCTCTTTGCTATATGATCATAAATTTGATTATTTATACTAAAAAAAATCAACATTTTAAATGAATGTTAATATTTCAAGAGATAATTTCTGACTTTAAGATATATTGACTGAGTCGAAAAACAATATAATAAGTGTCAAAAGTTATTGCAACTCTAACAAATTATTATGTGATTCATTTACTCGTGACTGTTTATTGGAATTAAAGTTCTTAGGAGTCTTAATTGAGTTAAAAATCACGAAGCTTCATTTTTTGTGTAAAAAAACACCACGTGGTTTAATAATTTGCTGATTTCTTTCCAATTCCTTAAAATTGTTATGTGAGAATTGCAATTCCATTACTAAAATATATAAATCAACAACTAGATTAGAAATCAGAAGTCGGGCTCTGCGGATTTTGATTGCCAAACAATATCTAACACAGTATATCATATCCGAATATATTGACGATATCGTACGTGTGATTTAATTAGACATTTTTTGAAAGTGACTCTCTGGCAGCCCACAACAGATGATGGTTAAATTCTAGAAATATCATCAATGACAAGACATTATTATACAAGACATAGAGTGACCAGATCCTGATGATCATCGACTTATGGTGAAATCATGTGAATTATGGTGAGTTTATTGGTTTGACTTAAATTTAATAATGTGGTTACTAAATTAAAATTATTTTTAATTAAGAAAATTTTGCTGGAATTAAAGCATTTTTTTTCATTCAAAATTATAGCACTGTTGTATTTTCTCTAATGTACTCTCTTATTTTCACCAACTTATATCTCATAAGTTCTATCACACTTTGCATTATATTTTTTATTTGTATTTTTTAATTTAGATACATTTGTGTAAGATGTTTATGCTAATTTCATACTTTTGTTATCCATTTCATCGAACTTTTTCAATGTTTTTATAAGGATTATGGATTTTATTTCAAAATTAAAAAAATTCATACATAATATTTTTTGGATCATCATAACACTGGTATTAATTATTCAATATTTTTAATGAAATTTATCTTTTTAATATATTTTTTTATTTATAAAACTTGAACTCAAAATCTTAGGACTTAATTCAATTTGATTCATATTAATAATATTAATAACATGTTGATATACACAATTAACATAAAGTAAACAAATAATTGCATATCTAATTTAAAATAGGAAAAAAATATAGACATTAAAATCTATTTTGGTAAATACATCCTGAACATCAAATTTGGGGCCTCTCATCTCTTTTATGCATGTATTCATAGAGGCTACTTCAGCTGCTTATTAACTTGCTAATATTGGGGTCCAACAACCTCAATCTTATGTATTTGTTCTTCTCATTCTGTTGCCCTTTATACTATCTTGCTTAGAGATAGCTTAGGGTAGTTTCCTCTTTGTTGATTATGTATCTTTCCACATAAAAAAATGTAACAAACTTACTCCTTTGGGAATGAAAGGTTGGAGGTGTCTCATGTCATTCAAATCATCTACAAATAAAATATCCCACGACATCACAATTATTAAATAAAAGAATTAAATATGTTTTAGGTATGATAAGTGATCAATTTTTATTTTGAGTATTTGATAAATTTTTTCGTTATATTAAATTTATGATATATCAAAACTTTTATTTTGAATTTTTATCGTCAATTAAGTAATGATGTGACATCGTCTCAGTTGTTGGACGACTTATATTGAAAAGATCTATTCATAGTGTGTCACATCATCACTTTACTGACAACAAGAATTCAACAAAAGTTTTGATTCGAAGATCTAATGCAACAAATTTTTTTTAGGGACCTAAAATAAAAATTGACCATTTATATGGAACCTAAAACATATTTTAAGCTAAATAAAATGAAGTAAAAATAAAATCTATGAATGAAAAATTATATGCTTAATGAAACTTTTTGCAACCCATCTTTTATGTTTTCACAAATTTTACCAAATTTGCATATTTTGCATCTATCTTCAAAAGGTTAGCATTTTGTCACTAAATTTGTACATTTTGTGACTAAACTTTCAAAATTTCAAGTATTTTGCCCTCTACATTATATTTAAGCATTTTTTTAAATTGAGTGACAAAATGCATGAAACATTAAAAGTTAAGCGACAATATAAAAAAAATTGAATGAAAAAGTATGAAATTTTAAAAATCAAGTGACAAAATGTGCAAATTTCACAATCTGGTAACAATTTGTAAAAAACATATAAAAGTTGAGTGATAAAAAGTTCAATTAAACTAAAATTAAATCTGTCTATTTGGTTTCATCCAAAATCAGAACAAAGAAATTTTCTTTGGGAAGAGAGTGAGGAATAGAGAAAGATTTGTTGGATCATCTAGAAAAGAGTGTGTTATCCTAAAAATCATGGAATGTTGGTATCAAAAACATTAATTTATGATAGTTACTAATTTCCCCTATTTGCTTTGCTTGCACACTCTCCTTTTTAGTTTATTTTTCAAAAATGCCCTTTCTCAAAAAATTTACTCCCTATTGACAGTCCCAGAAAATTCACCCACCCCCAAAATAACCTCCCACAATCCCGTCAAGATTTTAGCACAAAGGTATCAATTGCTATGATTGGTGGTATATAGGTATCAATTGTCTTCTTTTGCTTCTCGAGGACCCAAATACGAGGTTTAAAATTATTGATGTTGCAGCTTTATTCCCTATTGATTTAATTAAACTTAAAGCGCCCTTAGTGCTGGGTCTTGGGGAGGGATCTTCAGCTGAAGATCTCTCATTTCTGAGATCTAGCAATAAATGGGGGTTGAAGATCTCCACGTAGAGATCTAGTTCTTCCCCAAGAACCCTGAAGATTTGCACTTTTAAAAAAAATGATATTTTACTTTGTAATAGAACAACCAAAATGAGCGGGGAGCAACAACCCACAACCCAACCAACCAATAGATGAAGAAAATGAAACAAAAAAAGATGAACAAAAGAGGTACCTGGGGGGAGTGCGGAAGGGAGACGTAGGGGAAAGGGAGAGGGAGGAGCGTGGGAGGCGAAGAGGAGAAGTGAGGTGAGAAAAAAAATAAAGGGGGAGAGGGAAGTGTCTAGAAACATAGGAAGGAAAAGAGGAAAAAATAAACAAAAAGGGGAGGGGGAAGCGTCTGGTAGCAGAGGAAGGAAAAGAGGGGAAAAAATAAAAGCGAGAGGGGGAAGAGTCCAGAAATTGAAAAATAAAAAAATTATTTAAATTTTATCATTTCTTAATATACATATATTTTTTTTCTTCCATGCTTTATTAATTAAATTTAATAACTTCATTAATTAAATTTCATTTAATCAAAATTTAAATATTTGAAAGTGGGGTCCATGTAGAACCCATTAAAAGTTATATAAGATCTCAAAATGAGATCTATCACTAAAGGAAAAAATGTCACATATCTTAAGAGATCTTAAATCCTAAGGTAGAAGCTGTTCTTAAGTGGGAGAATCCTGAGTCAGTGTTTGAGATTAGGAGTTTTCTGGGTTTAGCAGGATACTGCCGGAGATTCATAGAAGGTTTCTCCAAATTAGCCTTACCGTTGACCAAGCTGACTCGTAAGGGTCAAGTTTTTGTGTGGAATGACCAGTGTGAGCATAGCTTCCAAACTCTTAAAGAGAAACTGACGACAACGCTTGTGTTAGTTTTGCTAACCTAAGAGAACCCTTCGAGGTGTATTGTGATACATCAAAGATGGGTTTGGGAGGAGTGTTGATGCAAAATGGCCAAGTAGTGGCCTATGCTTCTAGGCAACTCAAGACGCATGAGAGGAATTATCCTACCCATGGTTTGGAGTTAGCTGTTGTAGTGTTTGCTCTTAAGATATGGAGGCACTACCTTTTTGGCTCTAAGTTTGAAGTGTTTAGTAATCATAAAAGCCTTAAGTATTTGTTTAGTCAGAAAGAGCTGAATATGCGTCAGAGGAGTTGGTTAGAATTTCTTAAGGATTATGATTTTGAGCTTAGCTATCATCCTGGCAAAGCTAATGTAGTGGCTGATGCTTTGAGTAGAAAGTCCTTGCATATATCTGCTTTGATGGTTAGGGAATTGGACCTCCTAGAATAGTTTAGAGACCTTAGCCTGGTGTGTGAGGTAACCCCTAACAGTGTGAGACTAGGAGCTTTGAAGATTACTAGCAGTTTGCTAGGAGAGATCAGAGAGGGCTAGAAGTCAGGTCCTTTTCTGAAGACTCAATTAGAAGCCATAGTGGCAGGGAAAGATAGTAGTTTTCATATGGGATCAGATGAAGTCTTGAAGTTTCAAGATATAATCTGTGTTCCCAATGTATCTGAGCTTAGGAAAATGATTTTGGAGGAAGGACATAGGAGTAGTTTGAGTATCCACCCTGGTGCCACTAAGATGTATCAAGATCTCAAGACAATGTTTTGGTGGTCAAACATGAAGGAGGTTAGTGAGTTTGTATATGCATGTTTAGTCTGTCAGAAGGCTAAGATATAACATCAGAGACCCTCAGGAAAGTTGCAACCCTTAGAGATACCCCAGTGGAAGTGGGATAGTATCTCCATGGATTTTGTTGTAGGACTGACTAGAACCCTAAGAGATTTAGATTCTATCTGGGTTATTGTTGACAGATTGACCAAATCTGCTCACTTTATCCCCATTAATATCAGGTTTTCCTTAGAAAAGTTGACCTCCTTGTATATTAACGAGATTGTCAGATTACACGGTGTGCCGTCTAGCATAGTATCTGATAGAGATCCTAGATTCACCTCTAGATTTTGGGAGAGTTTGAACAAAGCTTTGGGAACCAAGCTTAGGCTAAGTTCAGTCTATCACCCTCAAACTGATGGTCAGACTGAGCGGACCATTCAGTCTCTAGAGGACCTTTTGAGGGCGTGTGTTTTAGAACAAAAGGGCAGTTGGGAGAGTTTTCTGCCGTTAATAGAGTTTACCTATAATAATAGTTTTCATTCTACCATTGGCATGGCTCCTGTAACACCCCATATGCATCCGGTGTATTATCATATTATTTTATCATATTAGTGCGGTAATTAATTAAAATTAATTACCCAAATCTTTATAAAGCAATCCCCAAGATCATTTTTCTTGATTCATTATGTATGGTACGTATAAACAGTAAAGTAAACGAATGCCAGATTACCACAATAGCCTTAGCGATCCAGACAACGTAAAACAATGGCAGCTAAAACAAAAATATCCAAACCGATATACCAGGAGGTTATAACCATAGATATCCATCTACCTATACATAGATTATATGTATATTCCACAACAAAATACTTTAACTGTATCCACAAAAAGTAGGCATCAGTGCCCTATTATCACCTATCAAATCCTCATATGAGGGTACACCATATACAGAAATTCAATATATACAAACATATCCAATTTTCCCCACAGGGTACAAAATAACAACACATATCATATATATATGTTTGCACACAACAGTGAGCAGCCAAGCT
>PYAF01001218.1:0-26631 GCA_007407185.1 Glycine tomentella | reverse complement strand
CCAAGCATCAATGAACAAAGATCAAAGCTTCAAGTTTTTGTGCTTTCAACATGCTCAAAGGAAATGTTCCATGGAAAGCTTGAAGACAATTTGATTAATGTAAAAGGAAGTATATGATCTGATAATCCATTTGTGCATATCGTGCATCATTCATTTATCTAGGATTGTTAGATTAAAAGAATTAATTAAAGAGAAGTCATATGAAAGGTTTTAATAAGCTAAGTTTTTGGAAAAATGAAGCCTTCCTGAAGTAATCGATTACAAGGCTAATGGAATCGTTTATTTTGTTCTTCCTGCCTTTAGAAAATAATTTATGAACATTGTAATCGATTACATCACAGATTAATTGATTATTTAGGCATTTTTATCAGAAATAGAACTCTCTGTCTTAATCGATTACGAGAATTGGTAATCGATTACTGAATGCATTTAGAAAAAAACTTGTGGCTCTGTCTTAATCGATTACGTATCGAAATAATCGATTAAATGGTTCGTTCTTGGAATTCTGGAATTACAATGAACATTTTAATCGATTACTATCTTGATTTAATCAATTTCCTATGCAAAATAATCGATTACTGGAGCGGGTTTAATCGATTATTTTCAGTTAAAAAAATTCTGTTATAAAAGGAACATCTTGGTTGAGGTTTAAAAGTTCGTGCCTTTTGAATTTTTCGAGTGCTAAGCATTCACAAACGTTCTGAGCTTTCATTGGTGACATTCTCTGACTTCTAAACACATTGAGTCTTCACAAATTCATATGGGTTATTGAATCAAGAAGGTGAAGAATCATTGTTCATTCAAAGCATAGGAAAGGAATGCATGAGTTGGTAATCTGTAATTCGATCAGTTGATTCATTCATGTGCATGCATTCTTGGATTATCAGGTGATATCTTTCCTTGTCTTTGAAGGTGTAAAACTGTTCTTTTGAATTTTTGTAAAGAATAGTCTATTGTAAATGGGTTTCTTGCAAGTGTAGAGATAGTGTTTCTCTAAGAACAGCTGAGTAGTGTTCTTAGTGTGGGTTTTGGTCTCTAAGGGTCTAAAAGGGTTTTAGACTTCTGAACTTTATCTAGGGTTGATAAAGAGAGGCTTGTAAAATTGCTTGTAAGAATTTTTTTTTGCAATAGTAGAACTCTACTCTAGTGTTGAGTGGAAGAACTGGATGTAGCCTCATAGGGTTTGAGGTGAACCAGTATAAAAATCTGTGGCTATTCTCTGTTCTCATTTGTTAATCTCTAAATTGCTTTGTTTGTGAATAAATTTCATTGCACAGAAAGTTATACTCTGTTTTCTATTGTTCTTGGAAAGGGAAGTTGATTGAATATTGAATCTTGGTGTTGAAACAATTTTGAAAGTGATAAAGATCCTGTGGTAACTCTGATTTTAAAATTTTTAATTGGCCAAGGTTCAACCAATTCACCCCCCTCTTGGTTGTTTTGAAGTGTTCCTTTGTTTTTTCAGGAGTTGCGCTCTACTCCTAGGGAGGTCCATATCTATCTACTGGCCAGAAGATCTATCCGAAAGGCAACCATACACAGAGCACAGATACATGCATACATATCATCTTGAAGAAAGCTGTAACAACCAATTCAATGCATGTAAACCATAGATACACCCATCACTCTATCTCGGAGTATGGGGGGAAACACAAGTAGTGGGAAAACACTCCCAAGAACAAAGAGCTTACCTGGCACGGTAGTGCTCTGCTGTCCAATCCCTGGGCTGTGGTCTCCGTCACTGACACTCTCGGTGTCCCACCCTATATACAGGCATACAACACAATCAATAATAACACCATACAAAACACCTAACAACGGTTCTCAACTGTTTAATGAAAGGAAAACATAATTCCTTTCTATAACCCTCTCAATCAACTATCTTAGGGTTATTAGAACTAACCACCTCATAGGTGACTCACAGACACTCAGCAGGATCTATCTCAGCCTAACCAAGGCCTTTGAGTCTCTCTAAAACTCTGTATAAGTCAATTCAATCAGTGCAATTGCCTTTGTCCAGGCTATATATCAATAATAATCCAACTTAGCTAAAACAGTTCTATCAACACGTTTTCACCTTTTATTTGGCCTTCTGAACAACTTTTGTAAAGGCACTTAGGCTCATATCTGTCATAATACCCTTCATTTAGCCTACTCATACATATCTCAGAGTCAAAACCAAATTTCATCTAAAGTCATGTTTCAAAGTTCCATATTCATCAGAACAACCTCCTGAGCATGCTTTTCTAAAGAATCCAAGCCTAATTCCAGCCTTAACACAAATGGGTTACTATTCATCCCATTACCAATTTGACAAATCAATCGGTAAAACTTAAGTTTCTTACCTATCGCTTCTCGAAGCTTCAACGTCCTTGAATCGCCTTCTTTCTCCTCAAAATCCAAGCTTTGTCAAATTCTCTAGAGAACGGGATCTCTCCGATTGATGGCTCTTAAGAAAGTTAGAAACTGGATTCTAGCTCACAGAGTAGTTCCTTACAACTTTCCTGAAGGATAGGAAGTGTTTAGAGGAAGTATGGAGGAGATATGAAGCTTTCTACTTCATTAATGGCGGAAGGAAGCTCGAGGAAGAAGAAGAATTGATTCTGGCCCAGAAATTCGTCCAAATGACCCTTTTATAGGGTCCTGAACATGTCCCCACGCTACTGGCGCCAAGAATTCGAAAGAAATGGCTTTCTGGAGCATTCTGGCGCTAACAGCGCCATAACTGGCGCTAATCGCGCCACTCTGGCGCACCTCCCACGCTAATGGCTCCAGTTCCCACGCTAACGCGCCACTCTCTGGCCGTTGCTAAATCAGTCGCTAATTCCGTCACTAACGCTTTTTGTGACGGAATATTGTAATTTTTTTTTTTAACAAAACCTTGGATTATTATAGCTCCCTATGAAGCTCTGTATGGTAGGAGGTGTAGAACACCCTTGGGTTGGCTGGAACTTGGTGAGAATCTCCTTTTAGGACCTGAAGTGGTACAACAAACCACTGAGAAGGTCAAGTTGATCCAAGAGAGAATGAGAACTGCTCAGAGTAGGCAGAAGAGTTACTAAGACAAAAGGAGGAAAGACCTAGAATTTGAGGTTGGTGATCATGCATTCTTGAGAGTTACTCCGTGGACTGGGGTTGGCAGAGCATTGAAATCTCGAAAACTCACACCTCGTTTTATTGGTCCCTTCCAAATTCTCAAAAAAGTCGGCCCAGTAGCATATCAAATTGCATTACCTCCTTCCCTTTCTAATCTTCATAATGTCTTCCATGTGTCCCAACTCTGTAAGTATGTCCATGATCCTTCTCATGTGGTTGAGTTAGATGACATTCAAGTAAAGGAAAACTTAACATATGAAACAATGCCTCTGAGGATCGATGATCGGCGAACGAAGCACCTAAGAGGAAAAGAAATTCCTTTGGTCAAGGTGATCTGGGGAGGTACGTCAGGGGAGGATGCAACATGGGAACTAGAAAGTCAGATGCGAGAAGCCTATCCAACATTGTTTGAATCAGGAAAATTTTGGGGACGAAATTTCTAAAAGGGTGGGAGAGTTGTATCACCCTGAAATTTCGATAAATTGAAAATAGATGCTTAATGTGATTGTTGTGTTATTTGATTGTTTGATAAGTTTGTATTAGTTGAATGATTGTTGTGTAAATTATCATTGTGCTATTGCTTAGTGTAGATGTCAAGTTATGTGGAGTTTGTTTGAGCTGCATTGAATTGTGTGATTTTGAGTTTGACCCCAAAACCTATTTTAGTAAAATTATCATTCTGGATTCGTTAACCGTTGGATCATCTGCAAATTTTACAAATAGGTTTCTAACCCATATATGTAACTTTTGACCGTTGTTAAAATAATATCTAGAACGTAAGAAATTAATTTTTCACTGAAGTGGAAATTCTAGAATTGGGTCAGCTCGCCCAGGCGAGTTTTGCAGGTATGTTTGCTCGCCTGGGCGAGTGGAGGTGGTGCTGAATACATTTTTAAGCTTCCAAGTCACGAAAATGGAGGTTCTTCCTCCTCCAAACAGATCCAAGCTTCCCCACCACCCTTCTCCACCACCTATAGTTATTAAAGACACCCACGAGCCATTGTTGCTTGCCACGAGACCCTGGCACGGAGAAGAACCCTTTAATTGGAGTGGAATATTCGAAATTCTTCTCGAAGTTTCGGTAGAGATAGGAGCTCTCAATCCTTCTTTCTTGGTTTCCTTAAGGTAATCTTAGTTTCTTTTGTCTTCTCCTAGCTAGTTTAAGCTTCTATTAGTGTCTCTTGTGTTTTGGGTACCGTTGTTAGGAGTTTTACACTTCCTTTGAAAAACCATTTGAAAATGAGATGTTATAAAAGTCTCCTTTTTATGAAACTGATATCATTTCTTTGATCCTTGTTGAACCCTGGTCACATTGGTGTGATCGGAATTTCAAAATGATGTCTTTTGATGTAAATTCCCAAAATACCTTTTTAGCCTTTTTTAAATCTGAGTGGGTATTTGACCCCAAATTTAACATTGATCTTACCTTGGAAATCTATATTAAATTGTCTTCGATTTGGTATATAGAGCTCTGCATTTGGAACAAAACACGCGTTTTGACCGATTGTGAAACAACTCTGCTAGGCTGTAATAGGGAGAACTCCTGGTTAGGTAAGGGGAGTTTATTATTTTGGTGATAGTTTAGATACCATAGTTGGGGGCCAGGGAGTCCAACTATGAAGATAACTGCCTATCCCTGCTGTGTGCTGGTTTTCAAGAAAAACTAAGTTTTTAACTAATGGGATGCGATGTATTTATGAATTGATGTGTGTTTGTTCCTGTGTGTGCTCGTTTTCAAGAAAAACTTTTTTAACTAATGGGATGCGATGAATTGGCTTGTTGATGGATAAAAACTGTGAATGATATTATTGTTGTAATGATTGGATTTTTGGGAAAAGTCTTAATTACAGAGGAGACTCTGCCCAAAATTTTATAATATGTTTTCCTATTTAATTCTTTATTAAATTTTTAAATGGGCATAAGAGTGTGTTTTATATATTGTAGTCCTCCTCTTTAATTTAGAATTATCCTAAAAATATCAGTCTTGTGATATGATGAATTGTGAATGTATGAACTTTGGGTTGTCTGAAGACCCGGGGAATGTGAATCTCAGGCATACGTATGATGTATAGATGTGAAATGTGATTGCTTGTGATGTCTTGATGATATTGAAATTGAGATGCAATTGATGTAGTTGATGATGTTTAAATGAGATAATGTTGATGTGGTTGATGATATTGAAATGAGATAATATTGATATGCTTGATGACGATATTGAGATGATATGATGTTGAGGTTGATATTGACATTGATGAGAGATAATGTTGATGTGAACAATGTCATTGTGTGTGGATATACATGGATACCCATGGGGGTGTATGACGGATTACCCTTGCAAGGAAGGATTTGTTCTTAGCCAGGTCATACATTGATGGTGCCCATGGTTGTAGGCTGTGTATGTACACGTGGGATGCAATGACCAGTTGGTTACCCTTGCGAGGATGGATTTGTTCCTAACCAAGGTCAGTGCATCGGTGAGTCCACATTGGTTTGTTATATATGTACATGGGGGTACATGGCGGGTTACCCTTGCAAGGAAGGATTTGTTCCTAGCCGGGTCATACATTGATGATGCCCATGTTTCATACTTCATTTGTATGTGTGAAAATAGAATGAAGGCACTCGCGTACCTGTGGATTTCAGTGGGCTGAGAACGCAAGTACTAAGGGGTCATTAGGTTTGGAATTCCCTTGCGACGCTGGCTGATCATCGAGTGGGGGAATGGCCAGTGCACGACAGGGTTGCCCTGATAGGTGGTGAATCATTTTTCCTGTGAAAGGCTATTTCCGGTGATGGTACCACATTGCATGCTGATAGATGGTCAGGTGCATGCATCATTGTATGCATGATTGTTTGAGTTGTGAAATGCATTGGATGATTGGTTTGTTGAGTGTGTATTGTAATCATGGATTTTATTTAATGTTTGTGGTGGGTAATGTTGTTTCCTTCCCAATTGCTGCTATCTGATGTTGGTTGGTTTTTATATAATAAACTCACCCTTGCATTTGTTCTACCGTGTGGTTAATACCTATGATGATCGTGAACTTTCGTTCGTGGGAGCAGATAAGCAGCAGTAGGTGACTTTGGAGGAGATCTTCTTTTTGGTTGGAGCCGCCAAGCCGACGTGATGATGTTGGATTTTTTTTTTGGAGAAAGAGTTGTGTTTTGTTAATAAACTCTCTCTTAGTTAGTCTTTGGCTTTTTGTTGATATGTAATTTCAGGTGTATATACACGTAAAGCTACAGGAAGTCCTGACAATTGGATGACATGTACTAATTTCATATATATGTATAATGTGTTTAAATATGTAATTGTAATATGTGTATGATAATTGTAATATCGCGAAAACTTTACCATCATTTTCATAATCAAATTAATGAAGTTTTATTAAAAATTGAAGTTGCACGATTAAAAGTTAGTGATATCGTAGCGACGAGGCGGGTCGTTACACTACGTGGCACTATGGGGTCCACCAAAAAGTGGTCTAAGATCCCAACTTGGGATCTACCACTAAAGTTGCATCTTTAGTGCTGAGTCTTGGGGAGGGATCTTCAGCTGAAGATCTCTTCTTCCCCAGATCTAACAATAAAAGGGGGTTGAAGATCTCCACGTGGAGATCTGGTTCTTTCCCAAGAACATTGAAGATATGCACTTTTAAAAAAAATTGTATTTTACTTTGTAATAGAACAACAAAAATGGGCAGGGAGCAATAACCCACAACTCAACCAACCAATAGATGAAGAAAACGAGTAAAAAAAAGATGAACATAAGAGGTACATTGGGTGAGCGCAGAGGGGAGGGGAGAGGGGAAAAAGGAGAGAGGGAGGAGCGTGGGAGGTGAAGAGGACAAGTGAGTAGAGAAAAAAATAAAGTGGGAGGGGGAAGCGTCTAGAAGAAGATGAAGGAAAAGAGAAAACAAAAATAAAAGGGGGAAGGGGAAGCGTCTAGAAGCAGAGGAAGGAAAAAAGGTGAAAAAAAATAAAAGGGAGAGGGGAAAGAGTCCGAAAGTAGAAAAAGAAAACAAAAATATTTAAATTTTATCATTTCTTAATATTCGTATATTTTTTCTTCCATGTTTTATTAAAAGTTATTTGATCTCAAAATGAGATCTACTACTGTAAGAAAAAATGTCACATATCTTAAGAGATCTTCAATCCTACGTGACATGGTGGGGTCCACCAAAAAGTGGTCTAAGATCCCAATTTGGGATCTATCACTAAATTTGCACCTTTAATGTTGAGTCTTGGGGAGGGATCTTCAGCTGAAGATCTCTCTTTCCCCAGATCCAGCAATAAAGGGGGGTTGAAGATCTCCATGTGGAGATCCGATTCTTCCCCCAGAACCCTGAAGATCTGCACTTTTTAAAAAAAAAATGATATTTTACTTTGTAACAGAACAACCAAAATGGGCGAGAGCAACAACTCACAATGCAACCAACCAACAGATGAAGAAAAAGAAAAAAAAGATGAACATAAGAGGTACCTAGGGAACGCGAATAAGATGGGGAGCGTGGAGAGGAGGCGCGGAAGGGAGTGAAAAACAATATGAACACCTACAATAACCAAGAGGGGGGTGAATTGGTTAAAACAAAATCTTTAAAATTTCTTTAAAACAAGCAACGGATTTAGGATTTTTATCACAATTATACCAAGAATGCTTCAATCAATCAAACCACTCAGTTCAAGAAAACAATTGCTAAAAGCTTTACTTGTTGAGTAATAAGATTTCACCAAAAGAATCACAGATTAAGATGATAAGAAAATATTAAAGAAATTAATCAACACAAAGTTATATTGGTTCACCTCTCAACAAGAGAAGCTACATCTAGTTTCTTCCAACCAAACCTTGGCTAGAGTTCCACTATTAACAAAATCTGTTCTTTACAAGCTTAGATAAAGAACTGAAATCTAAAACCCTATTAGACTTCTAATGATCAAGACATAGAGAACCGTTCTCTACTCTTCCCTCTAGAGAACCCTACTCTAGAAAATCTTTAAAGAACCTTTTTGTAATAGTTACAAACAACCAAAAATACAAAAACGAATTTACAAGCAAAGCTAATGAAGAGAGACAACCTAATGATCCAATGATTATGAATGAATATGATTTACCAATCAGAGTTGAAAATGAAAAACAATTTCAGAACTTCCTCTTCAAATGCTTCTTGGAAATCTTGCCCAAGAAATCTTTCAATACACCATGAAGATTTGAATATATGGGACAAGAACTTTAGAACTCAGAATATCATTTCTCTCTTTCAGAAGGCTTACGAAAACTTTGAAAATTTCATAGAGTAATGTGTTGTAAGTTTCAGAAAACCCATCAGCTATTTATTAAAAACAATTGTAACTGAATGTATTCGATTAAATCGCCAATGTAATCGATTAAAACATGAAATGTAATCGATTGAAAATAAATTTAATCGATTAAAATGTTCTTTAGTTTTCGGGAAAGGATATATGAACAAAGTAATTGATTATTTCGACCTATAATCGATTACTACTGTAACGACCTGCCTCGTCGCTACGATATCACTAACTTTATATCGTGTGAATTTCAAATTTTAATAAAAAATCCATTAATTTAATTATGAAAATGGTAGTAAATTTTTTGCGATAATACAATTATCATACAACAGAGCAAATACATAAATGGATACATACGGATGTACATTTTAAACATTACATATCATTCACAAGTCAGAACATAATCTAGTTATATTTACAAAGATTTACATTTGGAATTACATGACCAACAAAGAATCAAGGGACTAACTAAGAAAGAGTTGATTAACAAAACACAACTCTTTTCCAAAAACAATTTCAACGTTATCACGTCGTTTCAGTGACTCCAACCAAAAAGAAGATCTCTCTCCAAGGTCACCTACTGCTGCTCATCTACTCCCACGAACGAAGGTTCGTGATTATCACAGGTACCAACCGCACGGTACAACAAAGGATAGGGTGAATTTATTATATAAAGCCAACAAACATTAGATATCAGCAATTGGGAATGAAACAATTTTACCAATCAAAATCATTAACAAAAATCCATGATTCCAATACACACTCAACAAACCAATCATCCAATGCATTTCACAACTCAAACAATCATGCATAGAATGATGAATGCACCTAACTCATTTATCAGCATGAAATGTGGTACCATCTCCCGAAAATAGCCTCTCACAGGAAAAATGGTTCACTGCCTATCAGGGCCACCCTGTTATGCACTGGCCATTCCCCCCCGGTGATCAGCCAGCGTCACTAGGAAATTCCAAACCTAACGACCCCTTAGTACCTGCATTTTCAGCCCACAGAAACCCACAGGTATGCAAGTGCCTTCATTCTATTTCCATCCATGCAAATGAAGTATGAAACATGGGCATCATCAATGCATGACCTGACTAGGAACAAATACTTCCTCACAACGGTAACCCATCATGCACCCCACATGTACATACATAATACACCAACGCGGGCTCACCGATGTACTGACCGTGGCTAGGAACAAATCCATCCTCGTAAGGGTAACCAACCGATCACTACATCCCACATGGACATACACATCATACAACCATGGGCACCATCAATGCATGACCTAGTTAGGAACAAATCCTTCCTCGCAAGGGTAAGGCGTCATGCACCACCATGGGTATCCATGTGTATCCACACCACACAATGACATTGTCCACAACAATATTATCTCTCATCAATGTCATTATCAACATCAACATCACATCATCTCAATATCATCATCATACATATCAAAGTCATCTCATTTCAACATCATCAACCACATCCACATTATTTCATTTGTACATCATCAAACACATCGTCATTATCTCATTTAATCATCACCAACACATCAATAACATATCATTTCAACATTATCAATGACATTAATATCACCTCATTCATCCATAATCCATATTACCACGAAACTGGTATATTAGAAAAATTCTAAATTAAAGAGAAGGACTACAATATAGAAAATACACTCTTATGCCCATTTAAAAGTTTAACAAAGAATTAAATAAGAAAATATATCACAAAATTTTGGGTAGAGTCTCCTTTGTAATTAGGGGAGTAACAAGAAGAATGAAGCTTATGACATGGAAGAATGTTTTGGGCTTTTCACATGCCTTGAAGATTGTAGTTCAAAATGAAGTGTATAAGAGGCCAATCTTTTGATCCTTGCATTGCATGCACATAATCATTTACATGCTTAAATGTTTTCATCAAAGTATCAAAGCTATTTCTAAAAAAGGAACTTAAGGGGTAATGTTTTTGGAAAAATGTAAATCCTACTAATTTAATCGATTACACATCTGTATAATCGATTATTTGCTTTGATTTTAAATCTGGAAAAGTATTGAAGAACATTTTAATCGATTACATAAACTTTGTAATCGATTACATAGTGTAAAACAAAAGTTATGCATTGTTGCTTTAATCAATTACCATTAGTTGTAATCGATTACATAAGCTATCTAGAAAAGCATGTTTCATTACTTTAATCGATTACTATAAATTGTAATCGATTACACAAGCTGCTTCTGAAATAAAACTTCACTACTTTAATTGGTTAAGACTTAGTTTAATCGATTATTCTGTTCATTGTAAAACCCAGAATGAAGCTTTGAACACTTTAATCGATTAAGTGACAATTTAATTGATTACATAAGGCTTTTTAATCGATTATTTGGCGTGTGTAATCGATTACTGTCTGTTACAAAAAGCTGTTATAAATAGGATAAAGGCTTGTTTTGAAAATTAACTTGAATACTTCGAATTTTCTTAATGCACACAAGCCTTCTCAAAGTTAGAAAGTGGTTTTCTGGGTTAACTAAGTTCTTGTCCCACTCTTTAATCTTCATGGGTATTGAATGATTTCTTGGGCAAGAGTTTCAAAGATGTTTTGGAGAGCATGTTCTAAAATTATTTTTCTTCAATTCAATCCTTATTGGTAAACAACATGCATTCATATTCATTGGATTGTCAGGTTGTTTCTCTCTATTCTCTTTGGTTGTAAATTCGTTTTTGCAATTTTTGTTATCTGATGCTATTGTAAAGAGTTCTTTGAAGCTTGTGCTAGAGTAGAGTTCTCTAGGGAAGAATAGAGTAGTGATATCTGGTTTTGGATCATTAGGAGTCTAATAGGGTTTTAGATTTCTATTCTTTATCTAGGGTTAATAAAGAGAGATTATTGTAAAGCTTTTAAGAACTGAAATTTATAATAGTGGAACTCTAATCTAGTGTTGATTAGAAGAAACTGGATGTAGCTTCTCTTGAGAAGTGAACCAGTATATATTCTTGTGTTGATTTTATATTCCTTAATCTCTACTAGTTATCTTGTTCATTTGTTCTTGGTTTTATTATCATTACTCAACAAGTTCTATTTTGAGCAATTGATTTTTTGAGCTGATGATTTGATTGATTAGAAGCATTCTTGGTTTAAAAGTGATTAAGATCCTTAACTCTGATTTTATAAATAAATTTTAAAAGACCAAGTTTAAACCAATTCACCCCCTCTTGGTTATTGTTGGTATTCCTATTGTTTTCAATTGGTATCGGAGCAGGTTCTTGAGTGTTATTCAAGATAATTATCTTTCTTTAAAAAGAAAATAAATACCAGACAAATTACCTTCAAGGAAGGTGCCTCCCTAATCGTCCTCCGATGTTTGAAGGAGAACACTTCAGTTTTTGGAAAAATAGAATGAAATTCTTATTCAATCAAATGACCCAGGTGCTTGGAATGCAATAGAATGGGATGAAATGACAGATGCTGAAAAGATAGTTGTTCAATATGATTTTAAAGCTAATAATATGATTACTTCTGCACTTTCCTCTGATGAATTCTTTAGAACTGTTAGGTGCAAAAGTGTAAAGGAGATGTAGGAGATGTTAGAGATAATTGTTAGAATCAAAGAAGCTGAAGCAAAGGATTCAAAGATGATTGAAGTTAATAAGTTTTGATATTTACGTGCCCAATCAATTTGATGGCATATGTAATTGTGTTTAAGCTTGGTTCATTAGATAAAGCTTTATAATCCTCATTGGCTATTGATAATTCATGCATTCATACATTCATATGATAGGAATTAATCATGTGGTAAAAAGAAAATTTATAGAATTTCTTAAAGGCATTAGGAATTGTATAAAACAGTTCTTCATTGCTTTAATTGATTAATTTGGAAAAATAATCGATTATAGGCATGTATATGATTTCTGGAAAATGCCTTAAGAATCGATTACCACTGGTTTGTAATCGATTAAATAAGCTTTACACAAAATTAGTAACTTCCTGTGATAATCGATTATCTTGGGATATAATCGATTACATAAGCTTCTGCATAATTTTACACAACATGTTCATCTGGTTTAATCGATTACAGGTATTCGTAATCGATTAAATATACATTGTTAAGTTTTAAGCATGGTATGTGTTAATCGATTACAAGACGGATTAATCGATTATTCTGTTCGTGACAGATTTCCAGATTTCTGATGAACACTTTAATCGATTATATGGATAAAATAATTGATTAAACCACTGAATTTTAAACTTTTTCAAATGGATGTTAAAAGTGCTTTCTTAAATGGATATATTAAGGAGGAAATATATGTGGAGCAGCCTCCTAGTTTTGCTGATTTCAAACATCCAAACCATGTATTTAAACTTAAGAAAACTCTTTATGGTTTAAAACAAGCTCCAAGATCATGGTATGAAAGATTAAGCAAATTTATACTTGAACAATCTTTCATAAGAGGACATGTTGATAAAATATTGTTCATCAAAAGGCAAAGCAATGATATCTTATTGGTTCAAGTATATGTTGATGATATAATTTTTGGTTCAACTAATCAATTGTTGTGCAAAGAATTTTCTATCTCTATGCAGAATGAGTTTGAAATTTCAATAATGGGAGAATTAACATTCTTTCTTGGACTTCAAGTGAAGCAAATGAAGAATGAAACATTTCTAAATCAAACCAAGTATTGCCTTGAAGTGATCAAAAAGTTTGAAATGGAGAAAAACAAAGATGCTGCAACTCCAATGGCAACATTAACCTATCTTGATTCAGATGAAAAAGAAAAGAAGGTTGATGAGTCAAAATTTAGAGGAATGATTGGATCTTTACTGTATTTGACAGCTAGTAGACCAGATATTATGTTGAGTGTGTGTTTGTGTGCAAGATATCAAGCAAATCCCAAAGAATCACACCTCACTGCAGTCAAAAGGATCCTCAAATATCTCAAATCAACACCAAAAGTTGGTCTTTGGTATCCTAAAGGTGCATCACTTAATTTAGTTGGTTATTCTTATTTTGACTTTGTAGTGTGCAAGTTGGATAGAAAAAGCACTAATGGAACTTGTCATCTACTAGGAAGTTCACTGATCTCATAGCATTGCAAGAAACAATCTCATGTTACTTTATCAACAATTGAAGCTGAGTACATCTCTGCTGGAAGTTGTTGTGCTCAAAACCTTTGGCTAAAGCAACAATTACAAGATTTTGGTGTAGAATTAAAAGAAATACATCTGCTATGTGACAACACATGTGCTATCAACATTTCCAAGAATCCAATAATGCACTCAAGGACCAAACATATTGAGATAAGACATCATTTCCTTAGAGATCACATCCAAAAGCGTAACATCAAAATTGACTTCATTGATACTCACAATCAATTGGCTGATATATTCACTAAACCTTTGGCTAGAGATAGATTCTATACTCTCAGAAACATGCTAGGTATCCTTGGATGAATCTAATCTTTGCTAACATGATTGTTATGTGCTTATCTATTTGAAATAGCTTATTACTTGACTGATCATCCCATGTGCTTCAAAGACTCTAAGTTGTGCTGCATAAAATACTGTTCATACTGATATTTCTATTAGAATAATCGATTGAACACGTATTAATCGATTAAATGAACTTGGAAAGCTGTTGAGAATGAAATTTGTGCTTATTTAATCGACTACACAACTAGGATAATCGATTATTCTTCATAGAAAATAATTCCAGCAAAATGAGTTTCTCTGGACTAATTGATTAAGCTATCGGATTAATCGATTACACAACCATTTTTTAAAAAAAATTCAATTCACTGGAATAATTGATTACGGTGAATGATAATCGATTAAATTGATTGAAAAATTGTTTGAAACTTGACTTCTCCCTGTAATAATCGATTACATAACATAAATAATCGATTACACTTCATCTTCTTTAACTGAATCTCACTGAAATAATCGATTACTTGTCAAATTAATCAATTACAGCTTCTGCAAAAACTGATTTTGCTTATGAATTAATCGATTACATAAGCATATAATCGATTATTCAAGGAGTTACTGCAGAATCTGTAAGATTTTCTTGGAATTTGTAACTGCCCAACTGACACCTAATTCAAATTTGAATCCTCTGTGCCTTAAAGTTAGTGGGTTAATTCGAAATAACTATTACTCATTTCAAATTTGAACTTTGGAGCCCAAAATCTTCTATAAATACAGCCTATGTTAAAGAAAGAAATCACACCATTTTCATCTTCTCTCTTAAGCACTACTGTGTTTTTCTTTCCTCTGAGTCTAAAAACTATGTCCAGTTAGCGTTTCCTCACAGATTAGCCATGTCTGCACCTAAGAGATCCAAATCCTCTAAGAGAAAGAGTGCTGAAACCTCTAACCCTGCTGTAAATAGGTTAAACCATTGGTTTCCTGTTGAGAGAGGTAAAATAACCTACCTTCAGTTTAATGCCACCAAACTCGTTTGTCCTCCCAAACATCTTGACCTTGACTGGTTTATTAAAGAAGGTTTTCAATTCCCTGCTTGATTGAAGCCCAGGGATTGAAAAAATTTGTTGAGATGAAGGGTACATTTTACCTTGAGTTAGTAAAGGTGTTCTACACCTGTGCTAAGGCTTCCATGGATGGGACAATCTTGTCTCAAGTCAATGGAGTGGCCATGTAAATCACTCCTAAAGTCTGGCAAGCAGTGGCTGGGATTTCCTTTGAAGGTGAAAGGAAATTTGAGGAAGAGGCTAAGGGATACAAAAGGGTAGATACTATAGAGGGATGCTTCTTGATCCTCACATGAGGCTGAAGCTTAGGCTGAGTATTGAGCTTATGACTCATGAAGATAGACTTCTTCATTACATAATCACCTATGTCTTGACTCCAAGAGCCACTAATCATGCCCAATCCACTGATGATGACATACAGCTTGTGTATGGCATGAAAAATTCCATTCAAATGAATTGGATTCTCATTTTTGAGGAAATTATGCTTAAATCCAAAAGATTGGTGAATTATCTTTTTCCATATGCTGTTCTTGTGTCCAGATTCATTGATTACTTCAATATAGATGTCTCTAATGAGGTTGTTAACAACACAAACTCCAGTAGCAGCCTCATCAAAGAGAAACATCTTACCAAACTGGGGATGGTCAAGACCCCTTATGGTTGGCAAATGGCTAGACAATAACTCCCTGCTATTAGAAATGAAGAGGAACTTGATAAAGAAGCTGAAGATGAAGACCTTGCTCAACCATCTTATAGTCCATTTGAATCACTTATGATTCAAAAGATGGATGCCTTATTGTCACTACATCATGAGCACAGGGCTGAGACTATTTCATCTTTGGAGGAGATGAAATCTAGGCTAGAAAACATAGAAGCTAGGCTTGGCCTTGATGATTTTGATAAACTAGTTTAGGTTTCTTGTGTTTCCTGTTATTGCTTTACTTTTTTTTTCTTTTTCTCTGATTAATGTATTGTCTTTCCCTTTCCATTAATGAAATTTACATTTCTCCTTCTCATTATTTGTTATACTATCTTTTGTCTTTGATTGATAACTAACTAAAAGAGAAACTATGTTTTGTTCTCTGTTGTGCTCTGTTTTCTGTTGTATTTTTACAAATCAATAATTGACGAATTTATCTAAGTCAGGGGAGCAAACTAAGTCAGGGGGAGCTAAGTAATGAAAGTAAATGATCAATGTTTATGCAAGCATATCTCTTAATACTTGTTCTTGGAAAAAAGGCTGATTTGTTTTCAGGTTAACAAAGTTCAAGACTTCAATCTTTTTCATCCCTCAAAGTACTTCAAAAATTAAACACATGGTCAATCAATATTTGGCATGTTCAAAGCCAAAAAGGGGAAGATTGTTGGATATAGGGGGAGCAACAAGAAGAATAAAGCTTATGACTTGGAAGAATGTTTTGGGCTTTTCATATGCCTTGAAGATTGTAATTCAAAATGAAGTGTATAAGAGGCCAATCTTTTGATCCTTGCATTGCATGCACATAATCATTTACATGCTTAAATGTTTTCATCAAAGTATCAAAGCTATTTCTGAAAAAGGAATTTAATGGGTAATGTTTTTGGAAAAATGTAAATCCTATTGATTTAATCGATTACACATCTGTATAATCGATTATTTGCTTTGATTTTAAATATGGAATAGCATTGAAGAGGAGGACTACAATTGTGCATGGATAATTCACATAATATTTCAATTAATATAAACTAATCAGATAATTAAACGATCACAACAAATACACCAAATATCTATTTTCAATTATCAAGATTTCAGAGTGTGACAACTATAGGGATACTTCTTTTCAAAAGAGAACTAAGTAATCGATTACGAATAAGTGGTAATCGATTATCATAGTCAAGTCATGTTTTGTGTTAATACTGAGTAATCAATTACTTAAAGGGAGTAATCGATTAAAATGTTCTTCAAGGCTCAAGTAATAGATTACCAATATGTGGTAATCGATTAGCATAGTCCAAAATGGTTTTTCCAAAAACTCGAAACCATGAGCACTTTTGCTTTGATGCAATCATGATTCTTAAATCTTTTCACAAACCATGTGCTTTTGTAAAAACATGAATGCAAGCAAATGAATGATGTTTATGCAATACAATGGATCATAGGATGTAACTCTCATACATCTAAATATTACAAATGCCTTAAGTTGAATGACATGTTAAAAGCTAAAAGACTCATCCAGCTTCAACATATATCTTGATCCTTCTTCATGCTCCCCTTGTGTCTAACAAGGAGGGGAGAGGGAGGAGCATGAGGGAGGGGGAAGAAGAGGGAGGGAGGAGTGTGGGAGGGGAAGAGGAGAAGTGAGGATAGAAAAAAATAAAGGAGGAGGCAGAAGCGTCTGGAAGCAGAGGAAGGAAAAGAGGGGAAAAAATAAAAGGGGGAAGGGGAAGAGTCCAGAAGCTAAAAAAGAAAAAAATTAATTTTCTAATTTCTTAATATTTATATATTTTTGTCTTCCATGCTTTATTAATTACATTTAATAACTTAATTAATTTAATCAAAATGTAAATATTTAAAAGTGGGGTCATGTGTGACCTATTAAAAGTTATCTAAGATCTCAAATTGAGATGTACTAGACTACCACTAGGAAAAATGCCACAGATCTTGAGATATATTCAATCCTAAGTAGCACTATGGGTCCACCAAAAAGTGACCTAAGATTTCAATTTGGGGTCTACCACTAAAGGTGCACCTTTAGTGCTGGGTCTTGCGGAGGGATCTTCAGCTGAAGATCTCTCCTTCCCCAAATCCAACAATAAAGAAGGGTTGAAGATCTCCATGTGGAGATTTGATTCTTCCCCAAGAACCCTGAAGATCTGCACTTTTTTTTTTTATAAAAAAATGGTATTTTACTTTGTAATAGAACAATCAAAACGGGCGGGGAGCAATAACCCACAACCCAACCAACCAACAGATGAAGAAAACAAAAAAAAAAGGATGAACAAAAGAGGTACCTAGGGGGAGCGCAGAGAGGGAGGAGCGTGAGGTAGGGGGAAGATGAGAGAGGGAGGAGTATGGGAGGGGAAGAAGAGAAGTGAGGAGACAAAAAAATAAAGGGGGAGGGGGAAGCGTCTTGAAGCAGAGGAAGGAAAAGAGGAGAAAAAATAAAAGGGGGGAAGGGAAAGCGTCTGGAAGCAGAGGAAGGAAAAGAGGGAGGGGGAAGAGTCTATAAGCTGAAAAAGAAAAAAAATTAAATTTTATCATTTCTTAATATTCATATATTTTTGTCTTCCATGCTTTATTAATTACATTTAATAACTTAATTAATTTAATCAAAATGTAAATATTTAAAAGTGGGGTCCATGTGTGACCCATTAAAAGTTATCTAAGATCTCAAATTGAGATGTACTAGACTACCACTAAAGGAAAAATGTCACAGATCTTAAGATATATTCAATCCTACTTAGCACTATGGGGTCCACCAAAAAGTGACCTAAGATTTCAATTTGGGGTCTACCACTAAAAGTGCACCTTTAATGCTGGGTCTTGCAGAGGGATCTTCAGCTGAAGATCTCTCCTTCCCCAAATCCAACAATAAAGAGGGGTTGAAGATCTCCACGTGGAGATTTGATTCTTCCCCAAGAACCCTGAAGATCTGCACTTTTTTATTTTAAAAAAAATGGTATTTTACTTTGTAACAGAACAACCAAAATGGGCGGGGAGTAATAACCCACAACCCAATCAACCAACAGATGAAGAAAACGAGAAAAAAAGATGAACATAAGAGGTACGTTGGGGAGCGCGAAGGAAAAAGGGAGCGCGGACGGGAAAGAGGGGAGAGGGGAAAGAGGATTGAGGGAGGAGCGTGGGAGGGGAAGAGGAGAGAAAAAAATTAAAGGGGAAGGAGGAAGCTTTTGGAAGCAGAGGAAGGAAAATAGGAAAAAAAATAAAAAGGGGAAGGGGAAGCGTCTGAAAGCAGAGGAAGGAAAAGATGGAAAAAAAATAAAAGAGGGAGAGGGAAGAGTCCGGATGGGAGGGGAGAGGGAGGGGAAGAGGAGAAGTGAGGAGAGAAAAAAACAAAGGGGGAGGGGGAAGCGTTTGGAAGCAGGGGAAGGAAAAGAGGGAAAAAAATAAAAGGGGTAAGGGGAAGTGTATAGAAACAAATGAACGAAAAGAGGAAAAATAAAATAAAAGGGAGAGGGGGTCCATTTAAAATTTCTAACACTAAAGGAAAAAGTCAATTTTATAATTTCACACTTTATTAATTAAATTTAAAAACTTAATTAATTAAATTTATTTTAATCAAAATTTAAATATTTAAAAGTGGGGTCCATGTACGAGCCATTAAAAGTTATCTAAGATCTCAAAATGAGATCTATCACTAAAGGAAGAAAATGTCATAAATCTTAAGAGATCTTCAACCCTACGTGGCACTGTAGGATCCTCCAAAAAGTGGTCTAGGATTCCAATTTGGGATCTACCATTAAAGTTGTACCTTTAGTGCTGGGTCTTGGGGAGGGTTCTTGAGCTGAAGATGTCTCATTTCCAAAATCCAGCAATAAAGGGGGGTTGAAGATCTCCACATGGAGATCCGGTTCCTCCCCCAAGAACCCTGAAGATCTGCACTTTTCTTTAAAAAATGGTATTTTTACTTTGTAACAGAACAACCAAAATGGGAAAGGATCTACAACCCACAACCCAACCAACCAACATATGAAGAAAATGAAAAAAATAAAAAGATGAACATAAGAGGTACCTGGGGGAGCGCGGATGGGAGGGGGAGGGGCAGATGAGGTGTGGAGGGGAGGGGAAAGGGAGGAGCATGGGAGGGGAAGAGGAGAAGTGAGGAGAGAGGAAAAAAAGGGGGGAGGGGGAAACGTTTGGAAGCAGAGGAAGGAAAAAAGGAAAAAACAAATAAAAGGGGGAAGGGGAGCCTCTGGTAGCAGAGGAAGAAAAAGAGGAAAAAAATAAAACTGGGAGGGGGAAGAGTTCGAAAGCTAATTTTTTATTTATCATTTCTTGATATTCATATATTTTATTCGTCCATGCTTTGTTTAAATTTAATTATTTGAAAGTGGGGTCCATGTGTGACTCATTAAAAGTTATCTATGATCGCAAAATGAGATCTACCACTAAAGGAAAAAATGCTACAATTCTTAACTGATCTTCAATCCTACGTGACACTGTGGGGTCCACCAAAAAGTGGTCTCAATTTGGGATTTACCACTAAAGTTACACCTTTAGTGATGGGTCTTGGGGAGAGATCTTTAATTCTTTCCCCAGATCCAGCAATAAATGAGTTGAAGATCTCCACATTGAGATCCGGTTCTTTCCTAAGAACCCTAAAGATTTGCACTGTAAAAAAAATGGTATTTACTTTGTAACAGAACAACCAAAATGGGCGGGGAGCAACGACCCCCAACCCAACTAACCAACAGATGAAGAAAAGAAAAAAGGTGATACCTGGGGGGAGCGCGGATGAGAAGAGAGAGGGAGGAGTGTGAGGGAGGAGGAAGAGGAGTGAGGGAGGGGAAGAGAAGTGAGGAGAAAAAAAAAGTAAAAGGGAAGGGGGAAGCGTCTGGAAGCAGAGGAAGGAAAAGAGGAAAAAAAGGAAAGGAGGAAGGGGAAGCGTATGGAAGCAGAGGAACGAAATGAGGAAAAATAAAATAAAAGGGGGAGGGGGAAGAGTCCGGAAGCTGAAAAAAATATTTAAATTTTATCATTTCTTAATGTTCATATATTTTTTTCTTCCATGCTTTATTTAAATTTAATCAAAATGTAAATATTTAAAAGTGGGGTTGATGTGGGATCCATTAAAAGTTATCTAAGATCTTAAAATGAGATCTACTACTAAAGGAAAAAAAGTCATAGATCTTAAGATATCTTCAATCATACGTGGCACTGTAGGTCCACCAAAAGGTGGTCTAAGATCCCAATTTGGGATCTACCACAAAATGAGACCATATCAAAGGTTCTCCTTAATTTGAAACCTAACAAACAAAAAAGGTCGCAACAACATTGCAAGAGGTGGTGGATTTGAAGGTGGTTAGGAGGAACAAAGCTACCCTCAGAGGAAAAATTAGAGGAAATAAGGATTTTGGTGACTTTGATAAAGCAACAAGCAAATCACATAGATTGGAAAAGGTGGAAAAGGCTTTGTTGAAATATTTTGAAGCACTTGATGTTTGTCTCTTAAGGTTTTGAAAAGAGAGAATGGTGATTTATAGTAACAAAACACTGAAGTTTTCTTGGGGCCCGGATAATTATTCCGGAACTGTCAATAGGGGGTGTATTTTTTGAAAAATGACATTTTAGAAAAGAAAATTAAAAAGGGGAGTGTGTAAGTAAAGAGGGAAAGTGAATATAGCATTATCTAATTTATTTGATGTTGCTTTGATGACAAGTGGAGATGGGCTTTGTTTCGTTTAGAGAAGAGGGAGCTCTTTGAGTGGAGGTTGTTGATTCTAATTACGAGGGGTGAGGAGGTCTTTTGAAGGAAGGTACTCAATCTCATTCATCACCTTGGTAACGAGATTTAAAGTTGGTATGTGGAGAGAGATGTCAAAATAGATGGTTTGATCGGAGACTCGAAAAATTGGAATGGGAAATCAAGCAAGGTTTTGGTTAGATAATTGGGGTAGGGAAGATAGTGTTAGGAATAATTCAAAGATTAAAAGTTAGTTTCATAACTAATTTTAGTTAGTTACCTCTTAAGGGAGTTAGTTGAGTTAGTTACTTATAAACAATGTTTGTTACCTGCTATATAAGCAAGGTTCATAAACTGTATACTCTGATTTTCTTCAGTTTTGCTATCAATACAGTTTTCCTTCAATTGTGTGCTTTTTTTGAATATATTCGAGTGTGTAAACACCCTGAAATTTCAATAACTGCAAACATATATTGTATGAATTACACTTGTGCAACTGTTGATGTGAGTGTTAGGTTATGTGAGATTTGATTAGTCTATATTTAAATTATTTGGGTGAAATATTAATTAGAGATATTACAAAAATATTTGAAGAGAAATGACCATATTACCCTTCCTTTGAAGTGGAAATTACGGAAATGCCCTTGAGGTGAAAATGACGATAATGCCCTTGGATATTTTTGGTTAGATATTTTAAAGCGAAAGTTATAAAAATACCCTTGAGCTAGAATTACACAAATACCCTTGGATATTTTGAAAATTACAACCATACCCCAAGGGTGAATGACAAATTATCATAGTACCCTTGAGGCAAAAATTACCAAGACACCCTTTGATATTTTGTGAAAGCTTGATGAAATTACAGAGTGCCCTTGGATGGCAAATTACCAAAATACTTTGTGACAAGAAGCCTCAGAATAGGATTTCTATGAATTTCATACGGTAATAACATTGAAATTTTATTCAGGAGAATTCAAGCATCAGAAAAATGTGGAAAAAAATGATAAATAGAATCTGTGAAATTTTCTCTTAATTGTAGGATGAATAGACTTATTCAATAAGATGGTTTAGTAATTTTGATGGTTAGAAGCAGAACGGACCAATCAGAATTAAGGTAAGAGCAGTCTTGTATGTAAGGTCTGTGTAGACTGCTTGTGAGTAATTTATACTGTAATTGAAGTCAGGTTCTGAAAATCTTTAGAGTTCTATTATTTAATATTATCCTTAGGTATAAGAGTTCGAATTGAACTTTGCTTCTTTGGTAGAAAAATTCAAATTGAACTTTATTTCCTCTTAAGGAATGCCATGTGTGAAGTCATGTTGGAATTGAATTCTTCTTCTTCATAAAAGGTGACATGTGGACACAAGGAGAACTGCATAATTTTCTTCTCTTTAAGAAAATGAAAACATGATAAGTAGAAAAATATCTTAAGATTCATAAATTAAAATGATAAGATACAATCATGAAGGCTTAAGAAATATTTATCCACTTGTAAGCCACCATTAATGAAGGGATAAGAAGCCATCATAACCTTGAAGAACATGTATACAAGATGGCATGAAGAGAAGAAAAATCTTCTCTTAATCTCCTAGTTGGTCACGTGAAGATTGGAGAAGGAGGGAGAAACTTCATGAATTGGACAAGTGGTGGGACACTTGTAAAGGAGGCATAATGACTTAGAAGATTTTTTTTTTTGTATAAAGTAAAAGGGTAATTATGAACTTGGTTAGGATGGGATGGAATGATATGACACTAAGTTCTAATGCAACCAAATGGGAGTAACTAACTAGAAAGGGTAAAAATGTCCTTGAATATTTTATTATTTCCAAACTCTATATAAAGGGAGGAAGGCCTTAGGTGGAAGTCACATTCAAGACTCTATTCTTCCACCTATTCCACGTGAAACCTCTCCTTCATTTCACTTTCATCCTTTCATTTTCAAAGCATAAAGAGAACCACTTCCTTGAAGAATCTTGTGTAGACGCTAGTACCATTAGGAAGAGATAGACAAGCTTCATAAGAGGTTATAAGGTATGTATAGGGAAGCTTTATGATAAAGATAGTTTAAGTGTTGTCTATGATAAAGATAATTTAAGTGTTGTTTGTGTTTGAATAAGTGTTTGAAGTTCTGTGAAGTATGACTGGTATCTGAGTAATTGTTGGATTTAAGTTATAATTATATGATTGAGTGCCTGAATGAGTATCAAGCTGAGTTCTGTACTTGATTTATGTTGAATTTCTGAGTAAAGTATATGAGACAGTGATTGAAGACTGATGTTGAAAATAAATATAAGTTGATAAAATAAAAAGAGTTATGCATTAAGTGAATCAGTTTCATGTGTCTCATGTGCATAAGAGTTGCCTTAGAGAGGAGGTGTGTATAAGAGTTGCCTCAAAGAGGAGGTGTGTCAGATAGCTGCAGGAACTGAGTTCGAGCATTCAGACAAGAAGAGTCTGAGCTGGGGGGTGACTCGGGAGTGGGGAAATCACGCCACCCATGATGATCACATGAATTGTGGGTGAGAATCTTGTTGCAACACTGCAGTACCCTGACTGATCGTTTCAGTTCTGTGCCATTGGGATGAGGCTATCTTGACTGTTGGTACCACATGATAAGAGTTTAAGAGAATCATGCACATGATAAGAGTTTTAGAGAATCATGCAACATGATAAGAGTCTAAGAGAATCATGCATCTTTGAGGATGTTGTTATGAATATCTGCATATTGAATATATTCTGTTGCTTAAATTATGTTTATCATAAACTTACCCTATATTTTGTGTCTGTGGTTGACACCTGCTATGACCTCGATGTTATTCGGGCGAGCAGATGAACAGTAAAGAGAGACCACTAGCTGTTTACAAGAAGAGGATTTTGTTTGAAAATGATATGTTTGAAGATGTATTCTTTTGTTACAGAGTGTTTTGAATTAGTTGTACTATGTAATAGAACCAGTGTTAGTTTGTACTCTTATTATATGTTACTTCAGGTTTATAAATATTAATCAGTGATGAAATTTTCTTGGAGTATCAGTTATTGGCAAAATTTTATTATATTCAATTGGGTGCTTTTAAGTAAGTTGAAAAGAATTTTCATTCAAAATCAATAATAACAAGATTGCGAGTTGAGGTGTTACAGAGTGAGTTTAACAAATAGCTTGGTAGAAAAATTTCCTAGATTGTACAATATTTCCATACAACAAAATGAGCTTGTTGAGAGAATGGGTCATTGGATGGAAGGGATTTGGGAATGGGGTCTTGTATGGAGATGAGGTATGTTTGAGTGGGAGAGAAGTCAATTAGAAGAGCTAAGTACTTTCTTTGGTAACATTAGCTTAGACTAGAATCATAAAGACATTGGGTTTCGAAGGTGGAGGTATCCGGATTTTTTTTCGATTAGCTCGGCTTACAAAGAAATCCATTTGGATTTGGTGCGGTCACAAAATTCATATTTGATGCAGGATATTTAGTGTTTGAAAGCTCAATCAATGGCAGTTTTTCTAGTGTGGAGAATGATGCTCAACAAATTGCCAACTAAAGACAATCTCAGAATAAGAAATATAAAGCTTGATCAAGAGGAGAGCAAATGTGCCATTTGTAATGAAGAAGGGGAATCATTAAGCCATTGTTTCTTTTCATGCCCAAAGATCATGGAGGTGTGAAAACAATGCTATGCTTGGCTACAAGTACACACGGTTCTACCAAACTCTCCAGATCTCCATTTTCAATAGCAAGTACATTTTCTCAGATCAAAACAAGAACATGACTTGTGGATGATGGCTTGGGTAACAGCTGTATGGAATATATGGCATGTGAGAAATGCATGCATTTTTAAGGGGTAGTGTTTGATGAACAATTATTGTTACAAATGAACTCTTTTTCCACATGGTCTTGGCTACAAGGGAAGACAAATTTTTTAAAATATTCTTTCAATCAATGGGTAGTGTCCCTAGGAACTTGTATATTGAAAATTCTGTGCAAGGGCACTAAATGAGGGTGAGAATGTTATGATTTTGGTATTATTACGTGGTGCAGGTGATTGGTGGCCTATATCTCTTGGTGTGAGTAAATGGTATGGGTGCTGATATTTGGTCCGCATTAATGCCATCAAGTTTGGGGCTGTGCTTCACACACCATTTGGTTTTCTAAATCACCATTTGTTTTTTTTTTTTAAATCTAAAAATATCATTGGCTATTTGGTTTTGTAATACACCATATGGTTGTTTTCTTTATTTTAGTTGGCCATTTTCTAATACTCCACCCTGTATGCTTGGTTTTTGGTTCTTCGTTTTGGTTTATTTGAGTTGTTGGGTAAGGCTGTGCATTGGTGGTAGTTGGGTGACATTGTGTTATGGGTCGTCGGAGTGGAGTGACATTGTAATGGCTGCAGATACTCAATCGAGGTGATGCATAGGTAAGTGGTGGTTTCATTTTCATACGGATTCGGTATTCCGTATATCATCCATACGGATTACTCAATCCGTATGGATGATACGGACAGATTAGGTAATCCGTAAGGCTTAGCAAAACCTCAAATTCCAGTTTTTTTTTATAAAAAAAACTCTATAATTTGAGGAAATGTATATTTCATTAGAATTTAAATTATTTTGAGAAATTATTTGATTTAAGAAATTAAATAAGTTATTTTTTATATGTTATTATTATTTATTTATTTAATGAACACTTTATTGAATTTAATTTGTTTTATGTTATGAATTTAACGTTATTAAATGTTATTATTATGTGTGCATATGTTTTTGTTAACAATTAAATTAAATTTTAATTTGTTAAGATGGACAACGATGAGTGGATCTATGACAATATTTTGTCTGAAGAAACTAATATGAATAGACATTGGAGCAAACATTAGAGCGGACCCTGATGCTTTGAAAACATTAATTGTTTAATTGATTGTTCTGCAGCGTTCAAAACGATTGAGGTATTGATGTGATTTTGAATGTAGTTAAAGTTGTTAAATGATTGAATTAAGAACATTAAAGATGAATTTATCATTTGTGTAGGTGCATAAATTGTAACATCTCCAAAATTATAAATATGTGATGATAATTGGATACAAAGTATGTTTAGAGAAAAATAACTATATCGCTCTTTCCATAATGCAAAAATTACTAGAAAACCCTTAAGATGAAAATTTCAAAAATGCCCTTAGACATTTTTGAAAATGACCAAAATGTCCCTAGGTTGAATGACATAATTACCAAAATGCCCCTAGGCCAAAAATGCTCAAATAAATTTAGAAATTTTGTAGAAACTTGATGAAATTATAAAATACACTTAGCTGACTAAGTATCAACATATT
>PYAF01001217.1:883887-898653 GCA_007407185.1 Glycine tomentella | reverse complement strand
AATTTGTCTTTCTGGGCTGTTTCCCACGCCCCAGGCGTGGACTCCCACGCCTCAGGCGTGGAACTTCAGAAAACTCATAAATCAGTTTATTTCATCTTTTCTCAAGCCTTTCTCTTAGGGATTCTCAAGTATCACTATAAACCTTTATCCTAGGCTTAACCTAAGCTTAATTACATGCTTAAAACACCGGGCATTACAGGAACAGTTTGGCATAATTCCGCCTCTTCCTCAGGGGAAAGTTTCATTGTGAGTAAAAAGGACAGGGGTTTACAAGGAGGACTAATAGAGAAGAGTAATGTGGATAATCAGAAGTTCAAGTTCAAGAATGACTAAAGATGACAAACCAGAAACACAAATGCAAGAATGGGAGAAAGGAGAAGGCAAAAACAAAATTATAAGGAAACTATAAATGGAAAAAGGAAGTTTATGGTAATTAAGATACCTGGTGAGAGAGAAATCTTGAAGAGTTTGGAGATGAAAGATGATGAACAAGAGAGGAAAGAACGCACAAATGCTGAGGAACGCACAAATGCAGAGAGCACTCGCAAGAAGAGAAGAGAGAGCTTGATACACTATAAAAATCACTGGCATCCTTGTTGGACATATCTGTTCGTAAGAGAATAGAACAATTCAAATTTTTTATATACTTTATTAAATTACATATATATAATTTCAATTTCGTGAATGACATAAGTTTATTAGATTACACTCTACTAGATAGTGGACCCGTGTGTTCGTGCCATGCACCAGTTTATTGAGGAACGAGTATTTTTTTTAATGTGTGAATGTTGTTAATTTCTTATATTCAATAAAAAGGATCTAAAATTAATTTCAAATTCTATAATAAGAAATTTATTCATTAATTTACTTTCACAACATTGTAATAGAGCTAGATACTACTATGTCTGGCTAATTCCTTTATCTTTGTAGTTAGGGCCAAGACTTAATGTGAACTCCTCTGTAATTGGATTGATTCCTATATTATTTATTCTAAATTGTTTTATTTAACTTTGTTTGCATCGTTTATACCTTTATTGGGGTTGATCATTCTAATAAAGTTTTGAGAGTTATGATTTACAATATGGATATTGAAACTTTAATTACTGACAAGAGCAAAGTAACAATTGTTACATTACCTAGGGATAGGGATGTATGATTGCAGAATAATTGATGTATTTCTTAATGCTTAATTTAGGAGAGATCACTAAGGAATTGGAGTTTTGATTAAATTAAAGGATTAATGTCACTAAGGGATTAGGGCTTAACTAGTTTATGGAAAAATACATTTTCTGAACAATTAGAATAATTAATTCAGTGATTAATCCAAGTAATGAAGGTAGGGATCATAAGGTGGAGTGCCCTGACTACAATTCTTCCTCATAAATTCTAAATCCATCATCAATCTTATCTTTAATTTCAACAGCAATTTACTTTTGTTATTTCAATTTCTTCAATTCACAACACAATTTACAAACAGCTTGATTTTATTTCTTCCAACTTAAAGATACAAATTACAGATAAGTTAGTGCCTCAATCCTCGTGGAAACGATACTTTTCTTATCACTTTATTACTTGTAAGATGTGTACACTTGCCGAGATCGCAACAAGTTTTTGGCGCCGTTGCCGGGGATTAAGTACGCCAATTTAATTGTAATTTTATTCTTTAATGTTGGAATTCTTGTTATTACTGATATGCTTCCTTCAGTTGTATGCGAGGTACAATTGATCCTATAAATTTACAATACGACCCTGAGATAGAAAAGGCTGCCAGGAGAAATAGAAGGTTAGCCAAACAAAGGAAGGAAGCTGAAGTTTCTAATTCACAACCTGAAGTTGAACTAGAGATGGCTGAAAGAAACAATAATCAGTTATGCCCAGAAGATGAATTAATGGAGGATATCCTTGCTCCATTATTCACCAGACCGAATTCTAGTATCGTCAGACCACCCATAGAGGCGAAGCATTTTGATATTCATCCATCATTAATTACTTTGGTGGAGAGAAGCCAGTTTGATATTCATCCATCTTATCGTTGACATATTCTTAAGGATTTGTGACACCATAAGACACTAGGGGTAAGTGATGACGCAATTAGACTGCAATTGTTTCCTTTTGCAGTGAAAGGATGAGCTCTCAGATGGTTAGACAGACAGACTTCTAACAGCATCACCACATGGGATGAGTTGGCTGCCAAATTCTTTGCTCAACATTTCTCTATGGAAAAATATAACAAATTGGTGAATGAAATCACTAATTTTACTCAACATGGTAGAGAAACGTTGTGTGCAGCCTGGAATAGATTTCAGGAGTTAATCAGAAAGCGTCCTCAGTATGATTTGCCAGTTGAGAAAAAGGTGAGGATTTTCTTCAATGGAATGACTCCTTAATCTAGAATGATTGTCAATGTTGCAGCTAGAGGTTCAATTAGATCTAAAACAGCAGCTCAAACTTATGAGCTGATTGACTCCTTGGTAACAAATGAGAACGAAAGCATTGTAATTCAGCCCAAACGAAAGGTTATTCAGTTGGGGAGTAGCCATGCCATGCTAGCTGAACAGAAGCTCTTGTCACAACAACTAGCCAAGCTTAATGAGAGAATTGACAAGCTTCAAATTTCTGCAGTTCAAGCTGCGCCAAGTCAGGCCCCAATCTTTAGTTGTGAATATTGCCAAGAAGACCATGAGACCAACGAATGTCCTACATTGATAGGAGCTAACCCAATTCAGGTAAATGACGTGTGGTATGACCAAAGACTCCAGCAAAACTTCCAGAGAAATCAGAATTTTGCTATGGGTAACAATTTTCAGAGAAAGGTTCAAAGAGGAGGATTAGATTACAAATCTAATAACTATTTGCAGCCTCCACCTATTCCAACCAAAGAACCTTCTGAACTAGAGAAGGCCATGTTACAACTGTCCAAGACTACTAATGAGAAAATTCAAGCGACAAATGCATTCATCAATGAGACCAGAGCTCACCATAAAAACCAATATGCTTCTATTCGTAATCTTGAAAATCAAATTGGTAAGTTGTCAAAGCAGCTTGCAGAAAGACAACAAGGACAATTTCCTAATGATACAGTGATCAATCCACGAGAGCAAGCTAAAGCAATCACTACAAGGAGCGAAATTGTAATAGCACCTGAAGAGAAAACTAAAACAGTACAGAAAAAGGTTGGAGAGGAAGCAGAAACCAATCAAAATGTTGAATCAGAAGCAGAGGCACAAACACAAGTAGGTAATGATAAAATTCTAGCTGCTACAATTCCTAAGAAGGTAATGGACTTCTCTCGGTTTGAGAAACCACCGTGTCCAATGAAGCTTAAGCAACAAGCCTAAAAGAAACAATATGCTAAATTTTTAGAAATGTTTAAAAAGTTGCATATTAATATTCCATTTGCTGAAGCTTTAGCTAACATGCCTAATTATGCTAAGTTTATGAAAGATTTGTTGTCTCGAAAGCATAAATTGCAGGAATGTGAAACAGTTGTGCTTACTTAAGAGTGCAACGCCATAATCCAAACTCAGAGATCCAGGAATTTTCAATATTCCTATTGCAATAGGTAATGTTAATGTAGGTAAGGCATTATGTGACCTTGGAGCAAGCATCAACTTGATGCCTCTCTCAATATGCAAATCCTTGGGAATTTCTGAATTGAAACCTACCATGGTGTCCCTTCAATTGGCTGATCGATCATTGAGGAAACCTAGTGGAGTCATTGAAGATATCTTGGTTAAGGTTGATAAATTTATTTTCCCAGCTGATTTTATAGTTCTAGACATGGAGGAAAGTGAGATACCTATCCTCTTAGGTAGACCCTTTTTGGCTATGGCTAGAGATATAATTGATGTAACCCAAGGAAAACTAGAGCTTAGAATGTTTGATGAATCAGTTGTTTTTAATGGTTTTGATGCTATGAAAAATCCTATTGATAAAAATGATTGTTTAAGAGTTGATATTTTAGACACTATAGTGCATACAAAAAAGTCCAATGATCAAGAGTTAGCTGAAGTGCTGAAGCTTAGAAGTGAAGACAGTCCACTTGAAGAACGGGAAGTTGCAATGGAGGTGCTGGAAAAGAAAGAAGATGATATCACAAGTGAAGCACCAAAACTAGAGCTGAAGCAATTGCCCGAAAATTTGAAGTACGTGTTTTTGGGAGAGGAAAAGACATATCCTGTTATTATCAAATTCCAGTAGCACCTAAAAATCAAGAGAAGACAACCTTCACTTGTCCCTTTAGAGTATTCGCTTATAGAAGAATGCCATTTGGTCTATGCAATGCGCCGACGACTTTTCAAAGGTGCATGTTTTCTATATTCTCTGCATTGTAGAAAAATGTTTGGAAGTTTTTATGGATGACTTTTCTATCTTTGGTTCTTGTTTTGATACCTGTTTAATGAATTTATCTAAAGTATTGAAACGATGCCAAGAAACGAATCTAGTTTTAAATTGGGAAAAATGGTTCGTGATGGAATAGTCTCAGGACATAAAATTTCTGAAAAATGGATAGAAGTTGATAAAGCTAAACTACTATTGATTGAAAAACTTCCACCACCAATTAATGTTAATGGGGTAAGAAGTTTCTTAGGGCATGCAGGCTTTTATCTGAGGTTCATTAAAGATTTTTCAAAAATTGCAAATTCTCTTAGTCAACTTCTAGTGAAAGAAACTGATTTTGTGTTTGATGAAGTTTGTCTTACTACGTTTAAAGTGTTAAAGGAGAAACTCACAACTACACCTATTCTGACAGCACTTGATTGGGATTTACCTTTCGAACTTATGTGTGATGCAAGTGCATATGCCATTGGTGTTGTTCTTGGTCAGAGGAAAGATAAATTTTTGCATGTTATATATTATGCTAGCAAGGTCTTAAATGCGACACATGTTAACTATGCCACTACAGAAAAAGAGATGTTAGTAGTAGTATATGCATTAGATATATTTATATCTTATTTAATAAGGTCTAAAGTTATTATATTTACTGACCATGCTGCTCTTAAGTACTTGATGACTAAATAGGATGCAAAGCCACACTTGTTGTGGTGGATGTTATTATTTCAGGAATTTGATTTAGAAATCAAGGACAAAGCTGGAGTGGAGAATAGAGTAGCTGATCACTTGTCTAGAATTCAGGAGAAAGCCTTACAAGATGGGCTAGAAATGGAGATTAATGAATCTTTCCCTGATGAACAAGTGTTGACCATTCAACTTGTTCCATAGTTTGCAAATATGGCAAATTTTAAAGCTGTTGGAGTAATACCTGAAGACTTTAATTGACAGCAAAAGAAGAAGTTCCTTCATGACGCAAGGAAGTATTTCTGGGATAACCCTTTTCTATATTTTCAATGCACTGACGGTGTTATTCGCAAATGTGTAGCTAAATCGGAAGTTCCAAAGATTCTTTGGCATTGTCATTCTTCAAATTATGGAGGACATTTTGGAGGGAATAGAACAGCGCATAAGGTATTGCAAAGTGGGTATTATTGGCTTGCGCTTTTTACAGATGCAAGGGATTTTGTGGAAAAATGTGACAATTGTCAACAAATAGGTAACATATCCCGTGAGGATGAAATGCCACTTAATAATATTCAAGAAGTGGAATTGTTGATGTATGGGGAATTGATTTTATAGGAGCTTTCCCTAAATCGTATTCAAATCAATATATATTGGTGGTTGTAGACTATGTGTGTAAATGGGTAGAAGTTGTGGCCTTACCTACCAATGATGCAAAGGTGGTTGTATCTTTCTTACGAAAGAATATATTCACCCATTTTGGAGTGCCCAGGGCTATAATAAGTGATGGAGGAACTCACTTCTGCAACAAACATTTCTCTAGTTTGCTTGCTAAGTATGGAGTTAGCCATAGAGTGGCTATACCATATCATCCTCAAACCAGTGGGTAGGTAGAAATTTCCAATAGAGAGCTAAAGAGGATTCTAAAGAAAACTGTTTGAAATTATAGAAAAGACTAGGCATTAAAGCTTGATGATGAATTGTGGGCCTATAGGACAGCTTTCAAAACTCCAATAGGTATGTCACCATTCCAATTGGTGTACGGTAAGTCTTGCCACCTTCCTATTGAATTAGAGCACAAAGCCATGTGGGCTACTAAGTTTCTTAACTTTGAAATATCTAAAGCTAGTGAGAAAAGACTATTACAGTTAAATGAGCTTGATGAGTTCAGGTTAACGACTTATGAAAATGCAAAAATCTATAAGAAAAAGAAAAAAAGCGTTGGCATGATAAGAGGATTCAACTCAAGGAATTTGAACCAGGACAACAGGTATTGTTGTACAATTCTCGACTGAGGTTATTTCCAGGTAAACTCAAATCCCGTTGGTCTGGTCTTTTCATTGTAAAAAAAGTTTTTCCATATGGAACAATTGAAATCACTTCCCAAAATACTGACAGATCTTTTTAAGTTAATGAGTGGAGATTAAAATTATATTATGGAGGGAAAGTGAATAGAAATATTGTTTCCATACCACTGATTTCACCTGAAACCTGAGAATCTAGTTCAAGCTAAGTGATGTTAAACCAGCGCTACTTGGAAGGCAATCCAAGAATTTTCTTTTAGATTTCTTTCTATTTTACTTATCTGATTTAAGTTTTAGTTATGGTAGTTTTGATTATTTTGTCTTGTTTTGTTGTTATTTAATTCATTTAGTTGCACAACTTTCTGTTCATTAACCTGATGTTAAACCATATTCCTTGATTATCTTATTTGAGATTAAAGGAAGAAAGAATTGAAATCAAATCCACTAGATATTGAAAAATAGTAAAGGTAAATGTCTATAGGAAAGTCAAGAAAGGGTAAGAGGAAAGACAAAGTTACCCAAGAAGACAATTCTAGGTTGGTGATTGGAGTGCCAACAGAACAGATCTGGCAAAAGTCCAAATCTAGTGAAGGGTCCAACGCGGAAGTAACAAGTCTGAAATACCAGCTGATGGATATGAAAAGTTGCAATTTGTGTTTAAAGTCTTTTATGATTTTTATGAGTCTTTTTATTTTTACTTTTTAAAAATATCTCACGTGATCCGCATGGAGACTGGTGCTGGTCACGCCACAAATATGAGGGGGTTCTGTAAGATGGCGCCAGTCGCGTGAACCATGGCGCCATCTGAGCCATTAGTTCTATAAGTTCACGCATTTTGCGTGAGGTTTGGCGCGAGTCACATGCCAATTCGAATTTAATTTTTAAAATTTAAAAGTGAAACATTATTCAGTAACTGCCTAAACCCTTCATTCAGCAGCCATAACCCTTCTAAAACCTATTCAACTCATTTTCCAAACGTTACAAAACCATAAACTACCATTAACCTTCATAACTACCATTAACTTCTACTCATTCTAAGTCTATAAATACGTTCAAACCTAATCTCTTAAGCTATTTCATTCTATTCCTTTCGTGCTATTTCTGAAGTTTTCTCTTTTGAAAGTAACACATTATTCATTGTTTCTCCAAGTGCTTAATCCTTCAAATGGCTCACGATAAGTTATGTTCTTATTAATCTTTGTATTATATAAACTATAGAGTATGGATGAGTAAGTATTACATTGTAGCTGATTCTAAATAAAGATTGATAGAGGTTAGGGAACACAAACCCAGCTCACGTGATCCACGCGAGTTATGGCGCGAGTAGCGCCAGCTGGTGTTTAGAACATTCATCATATGCAGCCCACGCGACTCGCGTGGAATATGGCGCCATCTGCGTCAATTGCAATTCAACTGCTTATTCTATGTTTGTATATTGCATGATAAGATAGCCAAGGAAATTGCTTTAGATATGTTTTAATTCTTAGATTATGACTCTAATTATATGAATAGAATCGTTGCGTTCAAATCCTCGAAACTAGATTAGCATGATAATTTATGTTTAGAACATAAGAACTTTGAATTGTATGATTAAATTGCTAATATTTTCAGTTAGAGTATTAGGGTTGTGGTTAAGAATTAAAATATATGTGGCCTTATAGATGAAATTTGAGACTTACAGTGGGAAATAACATCTGGGAATGGTGATTATGTTATTCTTATTATTTTATTATCATTCTATTTCAAGGTTTTTATTCCCAATTATCATGATAAAAGCATGCCTTGCATAATCTTCTAAATTTATAATTTTGTCATATAGAATCAAATAAATCTGGGAATTATAGGAGAAGATTTATTAATATATTCATTGTCAAATGCCTTGTTTAATTCCCAAAATATGATTATGTTATGACTATAATTTTCTGTTTATTATCCAGAACAAAGAAATGTTAGAAATATGATTGCAAGCAATCTGGGAATCTATTGTATATCTATTTAGGAATTTTCCGAGTTTCAAGGAAAGCAAGTGGACCAAGGCAACAAGAAAAGTGCTGCTACATCTGGTAGCAAGAGGGCTAGACATGCTGGATTCGATGAAACTAGGTTCCGATCAGTTGAATGTCAACAAAGGTATGAGAAATGGTATGCCCCGAAGAAAATAATTCCGAAAAAGAGGATTGATTAGGAGTCCTTGCCTGAAGGCTCACCCATATTGGGAGTGATTGACCGAAGGGATTGGCAAACTTTGGTAAGTTTTGCTGAACCAAGCTCTAGTGCCATCCTTAAGGAGTTCTTGGCCAATGTAGACAGAGAGACAGTGGCATCACAGAGAATAAGTTGGGTGAGAGGGGTCAAAGTACCCTTTGATCATGAATTCATTGAGAGCTTTTTGGAGACTTCATACTACAGTCTGCAAGCTTGTGATTTCATTAGGAAGTTTAACAAAATGCAACCCATCACAAGTAAGATTGTCTTCAGGGACGATATGCTCTAACTAGCAGATGAAATTCCACGAGGGATCACTGGTTTATACACTTCTTGGAAGACCAAATCCAAAATGGATTATGTACCAAAAAAGTTGAGAAAACAAGATTTGATGGGAGAGGCAGAATTTTGGCATATGTTCAACAATCATATTGTCATTCCATCCACAAATTTGACAGATGTGAACGTTGAAAGGGACATTCTTTTGTATGTGTTGATGGGAGATGAGAATCTTAACATTTCAAGTATTCTATCTGATAGGATATTGCATATAATCCAAGATGGCAGCAGTAAGTCGCTCCTTGCTCATTCTTCACTTATTTCTCACCTTTGTATGAAAGCAGGATTGGAGATTCCAGATGAGGAGCCAAAGGATGTGAAGATAGCATCCATCATGACTCATAAGACCTACTTGGCTGCAGTAGAGAACACTTGGCAAGAGCAATTGATTAGAGCTTCTAAATTACAACCGAAAGAAATTGTTGTTAGGAGTCCTCTTGCGGATCAAGCTGATGAGGGTCCTGAACCCGAAGTTCAAGCACCACAGGCACCCTCCTCTACTGCCACTAGAGTCAGTCATCATGAATTGGTGTACGAAGATTCTCCATGTTATTTGAAAATGCAAGACCAACTAGACCGTCTGACATTGCAAGGAGCATATCAGACACAGATGATGGAGGACATTTGCAGGCACTTTGCCATTGATTACACATCATACCAACCGCAGTATCCACCAGTGCACCACACTCCTCTTGCATCTTCGAGCCATTCTGAGCCAGTAGCGAAGCCAGTTGATCCATCTCATACAGTTGTTGATGACACCATGGAGACAGACGAGTGATATGCAGCATTATGGACAATTTTTAATTCCGTTTTAATTTCTTGCTTTTTAAAATTTCTAGTTATTTTACTGCAAGTTGAACAATTTCCTGCTTTATTTATATTATGTTAATTCAGTTTAAGTGTGTTTAATTTAGTCCAATTAAAAACTCTTTTTAGTTATATTATGTTTAGATGGATGTTTAATGAATGTTATTCCTCAAATAATGCACACTTGTGTCACTATTTCATTAGTGCATGAATTTCTTGATTGAGTATTGTTGGGGACAGCAAAATTCTTAAATTTGGAAATGGGGACGCATATGCGTTTATTTGATGAATTACATTTAAAAAGAAAATGATGTCTAACAAAAACTAAAATATTATGCTTAATTTTAGAAATTAGGATAATAAAGATCTAGAGCATTTAAGATTTATTTTCAGATGTGGAATTCCCAATGCAGTGGTAAATTTGATTGAATGATAATTGTCTTTGGAAGCATGTATGAAACAAGTATAGTATAGAATTACATAGGACATGATTAGAACTAGACTTGGGTTTTGTGACTGAAGTACATTGTGAAAAAGAATAGGATACTTGATAGGGAATCAACAGAATCTAGACTGATACCATAGCTTGTGAGGATTGAGCCTATACATAAAATTTTCTTGTCAAAGTGACCTCACTGTAAATAATACTCTAGAACTTGCTGTGTTTCTCTACAATATTTGTATAGTTGATATGATAAAGACATTTTATTCTTCTAGCCATGGCCAAACTAGCTTACCTGAAAATAAATTCTTCCATTGTTAACCTTTTGAGCTTGAAACTTTTCTGTTCAAATACCTGATGAATTGTTTGACCTATGTTTATTGACTTACCTCCCTTGAGATTGGAATGTTTGATGATTGAAAAGAAGAAGACAAAGATCAAGGTTAATCTACTAAAAGTAAAATAATAGAAGGAAAGAACATAACTGTTTACAAATAAGTTCAAAAGAGGAAACCAAAAGAAAGAAATGCAAAAGAAAAAGGAAGAAGAGAAGAAAAAGGAATGAAAAATTATGAATAAACATAAGTAGTGGAGCTAAGAGAGAAGAGAAATGAATTTAAAAGAATATTAGTACTCTAATCTCAATAATTGTTCAGCTACTTTCCAAATATTCCTACCCAAAACACTTGAGTGAGGAGTGAATTATATTTCTGGGTGAGGGGTATGCAAGTTAAGGTTCTATGTTGATAGAATTGATAAGTATTCTTGAAATTTTCATATGGAATTCAATTGCAATTGACAGAGTAGTTCTGAGATTCTGTATGTGATGATCTGCTTGATTGTTGAATATAGTTTTCCTTACAATAAAATTTTGTTTTATTGCTGAGGACAGCAATATCTAAATCTGGGAATTATTTGATATGCTGCTAGCATATAGTAGTTTTCAGGGTAAATTCATTAAGAAATTAAGCATAAAATGTTAAATAAATGCTAGAACAAGTATAAACTTCATCATTATTGTGTTTATCACTGATTTCATGCAACTTTGATGTTTGGAGACAAAAGAAGGAAGAAAAGAAGCAAAAAAAAGAGCTAATTGTTTCTGGAAGTTCGTGCCATCAGTGCTTGTTCCACGCTAGTCGAGCCAGAAGATAGAAGACACCAGATGGATTCTGGATGTTCACACGAGTCGTGCCATGACCACGCCAATCGCACCACAGCTACTGTAAGTTGGCGCCAGTTGTGCCACTTCCATGCTGATCGCGCCACACTTACTGCAAGTTGGCTCCAGTCGCGCGAATGTCACGGGAATGACGAGTTAGCTTAAAGATAACATAAAAATTAGGGACTATTAGGGCTTTTAGAACCTAAGTATAAATAGGAACATAAGAGGACGAAAGAGGGGGTTCTAGATAGACATAAACAAGAGAAAAAGGGAGATTGACAAGGTCAAGAAGGACAAGAAGGAAGATCAAAGAGAGGCCAAGATTGAGGGGTTTGAATACTCTTATTCTACAATCTCATTAATGTACTTTCACAACATTGTAATAGAGCTAGATACTACTATGTCTGGCTAATTCCTTTATCTTTGTAGTTAGGGCCAAGACTTAATGTGAACTCTTCTATAATTGGATTGATTCCAATATTATTTATTCTAAATTGTTTTATTTTACTCTGTTTGCATCGTTTATATCTTTATTGGGGTTGATCATTCTAATAAAGTTCTTAGGGTTATGGTTTACAATAGGGATATTGAAACTTTAATTACTGACAAGAGCAAAGTAACAATTGTTACATTACTTATGGATAGGGATGTATGATTGTAGAATAATTGATGTATTTCTTAATGCTTAATTTAGGAGAGATCACAAACGAATTAGGGTTTTGATTAAATTAAAGGGTTAATGTCACTAAGGGATTAGGGCTTAACTAGTTTATGGAAAAATACATTATCTGAACATTAGAATAATTAATTTAGTGATTAATCCAAGTAAAGGATGTAGGGATCATAAGGTGGAGTGCCCTGACTACAATTCTTCCTCATAAATTCTAAAATCATCATCAATCTTATCTTTAATTTCAACAGCAATTTACTTTTGTTATTTCAATTTCTTCAATTCACAACACAAATTACAAACAACTTGATTTTATTTCTTCCAACTTAAAGATACAAATTACATATAAGTTAGTGTCTCAATCCTCGTGGAAACGATACTTTTCTTATCACTTTATTACTTGTACGATCGTTACACTTGCCGATATCGCAACACCACCACCACCGTGATTTGTGATAAAAGGGAAAAATGAAAAATAATGAATTAAAAGATTGATAAATGGCAAAGATGCATTGCTTCACGACCACAACCGTGCAAGGTCACATCTTCGAGAATCAATGTCTTGGTGTAGCGAGTACTCAGCACATGAGGATGCAAAGAGAGACACTGCTTCATTTTCCCTGAAGAGATTGCACAAAACTGGATTCGCTAGCTCTAATGATAACCACCTTCCCAATGGTGCATTGAGTGTGGTGGAATGATAGATATGTTTGGAACAAGCATCTGGATTTGTTCTCAAAGCGAAGGAACTTTGATGATGAAGGTGAAATTAAGAGGGATTTGGATTCAAATTAGGTTGGAAAAAAAAAGGGTGGAAAAAAAGGGGTGGAAGGTGTATAAGGACGAGACGGCGAAGACGAGGGCGAGGGCAAGGGAGAGTGACAGTGAGGGGTAGCATGAGCACGAGAGGCACTAGCTAGGTATGACAAACCTTTTGAACACCAATCATAAGCCTTCTGAGTTTATGACTACTAATGAGTTTGCTTAAGTGTATTCAGAAAATACAAGTTTTATAGAGAACAACAATTAAAGTAAACTTAGGGCTATCACGAGTCACTTAGAATGGATGATAGGCTTAAAAGTTCAAAAGAAGACTCAAAAGGTCATTGGTTGTGTACCGCAATGAAGAAGTCAACATGCTCACTAGATGAAGAAAAAACTTCAAGCCATGGAAAGTAATCAATAACTAAAGGACAAAACCAATGTTACAGACATTAAAATTTGAACAATGAACATGACATGAAGAACAACATTACTGCAACACACTCAGAATGAAATTTCATCAATAGAATGAGTTCATTATGTCCATTGTATCTTGAGTTCTAGAAAAGCAATTGAGGTGTTCTTGGTGGCTATGAAAAGCTTGAAGAAAGATCTTAAACTTTCATGAATAAGTACTGGTTTGATACAACCTGGATCATAGAAAAAATTGAGCCTGCAGATTCAGAGTTTGATATGCTTGGACAACTTGATATGTGTGCAGTAATTTGTACATAATTGAATTTGAGATGATCTCAATAGATGTGGAAAGATAATAGAAATATCTACATCTTTCATGAAGAAGTAGTTGGCTAATAAGGCTTGTATCTTGGAGGAAAATGGTCATGAAGATAAAGATGTCATTTTGTTTTCACAATATAACACAACTATAATGCTTTCAAGATTACTTAGTTTGTGGTAGTCCAAATGACAAGAGTCTAGTGCTTGAATGTCATAGATAGAATTCTATACAAGTATCATGAAGACATTAAAAGTCAATTTGGTCATTCTAAGGGTCAAAGAAATAAAAAAGTAGCATGCTACAACAAGCTCACACCAGAATGTTTGGAATACAAGTTTGTCATGTCATGTCATTAAAGTATTTCTATAAGAAGAACATTCAATGGATTTCCATCTACATTAGAGAACTCTCTCAAAGCATAACATCATATGCAAGAAAGTTATGCAAGCCAACATATTTGCAAATGATACATATACAAAGAGCAGAAAATAACAAGTATTTTGATGAGTTAATAACAAGCTCATAATGGATGTTTCAACTATGTTTTCAAGTAAGAAGCTTCAGAAGATTTGAATGAAGCCCATATATGTGATGAAATCAGTGATTTTCTCTTAAGATCTCAACCTTACTAAGTTGTAAAGATATCAAAAAAGTCTTACACAGGAGATTTATCAAAGGCTACAATGAGCATACAACATCAAAATGAAGCTACATCATAATCAACATTAAAATAATGAAGAACTTGACTTTGAAAATTAAACTTCATAATGGATTTCAAAATGGTTCATAATGGCTCAGAAAGTATCTCATATGGCACATTCAATGACCGACAACACCTCCGACGATGCCTCCAATGACCAATGGCGACTTCAATGACCAGCAATGCCTACACCTCCACCATTCCCATGCACCTTTGATCGTTCAACCAATGTAGATCCATCTCTGTCACAGATCCATCACCTTTACAGATCCACCACCATCGTAGATCCGTCTCCGTCACAGATCCAATGCCTGCATTGATCTTCTACCTTCACAGATCCATTGCCATCACATATTTGCATCGATCGTTGTTATGGCTTCGTCTCCATCGCAACTTCATCTATGTCCTAGATCCACTGTAACACCCCAAATTTTTACAGTCGATTGATAGTCTGTATTCAAATTACTAGGGTAAAATGTTGACCAGAGGCAGTATAAAAAGGTTTGAGAGAAATGAAGCAAATGCCCCTGAACAATTTGGAAATAACCAAAATACCCCTAGGTATTTTAGCAAGATATTTTAAGGAGAAAATTTTATAACTACTTTTGGATGAT
>PYAF01001217.1:856616-883787 GCA_007407185.1 Glycine tomentella | reverse complement strand
ATGTCTGAATTACTTAGACTATTTGTTATGATGAATTTTTCAAACCTGACAAGCGCTTAGAATAGTGTTTTGCGAAATCGAAATGCGAAGAGAAAAATTTCTGTAAACATTTATAACTAATTTGATTTTAATACAAAGTGGACACGGAATCTTACATAAAATTAATCAAGCACGAGTGAGTAAAGAGAGGTGTTATATCCACTATCCTCGTGACTTCATCTTTGTCTTGGTCCACCTTCGTCGCAAATTACCCGATGTTTCCGCACCGTTTTTGTCATAGATATTTTGCTGTTGTGCCTCGTTGTATGCTTCCCCAAGCCATTCTCTTCTTCTCCTAGATCTAATTTTATATTTTCCTCTTTCTTTAAATTTCATCTTGAACTTTTTACCTGGGCATAGATGAAAAGATGGTTGTTGTTCCATATTCATTTTTGTTTATTGTTTTAGTTTTGATTATCTAGAACTAGAATTTATGAATTCATGTTTTGTAAACGATTCAGGATGCACCTTACAACATTGGTTTTATCTAAAATCGATGTAGAAATTACCTTTTTCACATCAATTTTTCCTGTAACCGATATTGTATAGTCGCTTTCAACATCATTTATTACATATTTGATGTAGAGAATGTCATATTTTTTTAATAAAAAATGGTATATTCTCTTTATTTGTCTCCCTATAATTTTAAAAGATACATTAAAAGTTTAAACAAAAATTTTAATACATTTCTATTAACAATTTTAATGCAAAAATAATCATCAATCACACAATTTCAGGACTACAATAACAAATTGATAATTACAATAAATACAATTTGAATAGGCAGAACATTGTTATTCTTCTGGTTGAAGGAGAAAAACACTGCATGCTATAAATAATATTCTTCAAGTTAGACACAAATTTTCTTCTCAAAACATGGTGAAGAGAGAGGTTGTAGAAGGTTGGGGAAGGAATTTGGTGTGTAGGATGTAGGATAAAATATTACATCTTAAATCCATAGATTTTAAATAATGGTCCTTGCTAGACTACTTAACTTACTAGTCCACGCTAGATGCCATCCTTTTAAAAATATAAATACAACTTCTAAGCACAATATCGTTCTTGTAAAATGTGACTTTCAATTCAAGCTATAAATTATGTTTAAAAATTCATCAACAGGTCAACAATCACACATCTTTAACTGTCCAAATTATTTATTATATATCCAAAGGCTATTAAATATCATAGCCATACCTAAACCATATGCTACAAAGTTTAAAACACTACTTATTGCTTCGTCCATAGGTGAACCATTTAATTGATGATTCGTCCTAAAATGTACCATATTTCATTTGATATGAGATGAGACTAACGTTTTTAAGAAAAGATTTTTTTTTGTGATTTTATAATTTGGAATAAATTTAAGGTTTTGATAAGTTACTAAAAGAGGTCACACACAATGATTTGTTAATACACTCACATCTATTTTTCAGTTAAAATACATTAGCAACCCGCATAAAAAGTTTAGGACAAAAAAATTACTATTTTTTATTTTTATATTACTTAACTTATTTTAGGACAATATAATCACAATTAATTTATTTAAAAAAAAATATTGTTTATATCTCATCTTTCATTTTCACACATATGTATGTATCTCTTTTTTCTTGTTTTGGACGATCATGATGTGCTTGCCATAGACTACTCCACAACTATTCCAACCTAGTGATTGATTGTAATTTACATCTGAAGAAAATGATTAAAAAATATAGTAAAAGGAAAGATGAATTATGATGAGCAATTGATGGTAGGCAATTTAGATTAAAAAATTCTACAACGATAGCAATTTGGCTACATCGCTGCTGCTGTGATATCGATGTTCTAACAAATCATACGACATTTGTTATTCGTCACATTCCTTTGGCTGTTATGGATGTGTTGGCGTAGTAGCAAAACACGAAATGTAACACCTTGGAGGATATCACATTTTGCCTGCTTATATTACTAAATTATAAAACTTAACATATAGGAATATCATAATAAACTATGCAGAAAACTAAAACATAAACTCATTACATACACAAATCTAATACAAAGCTCTTGGCAGTAATGTGTATTATAAAACATGTCTTGATACATAAACATAGCTAAGCTTCCATACACTGAGGATATACAAGGCTATGCTAAAAATATCATCCTCTTGCCTGAGTGGCTCCAAGTTCTGAGATTCTCCATGAGGCATCCTTCTACTAATATGTAGAATCATGAAAACTAAAGGGATGAAATAGTGAATTCTTTAAGAACTCTTGGTTGACTCTCTTTTCTAGAGATCTTTTTCCTACCTCTTTTGGCTTCTCTTTAGTATTTTCTTAGTCCTCACATTCTGCACTGTCCAGGGTACAAAAAATTCACATGGCAAGTGACGTGGTGCCCCAACGCAAACATGAAACCTCCGTGTCAGCCCTAGCATAGGTGCACGAACATATTGCCCTTAATAGCCGAGCTTTTAGGCCAACATGTTATTTCTAAAGCCTTATTATTCAAATACTAATGATAATGTTTTAACCTTCCTATCAAGTGGCAGATACTCAATTATTTACAAGGAAAAATAATCTATAAGGTACACATCATCTATAAGAAGTAATTATCTATAACTTACAATTATCTATTAGTCATTATCTACAAACTTATAATTATCTGCAAGGGTTGTTACACCACTATAACAATCCCGACATACAAGGACCTGAGACACCCCCTCACTCTATAAGTACCAGGTTCCATCTCACCCTTTCATACACTCTTTTCTCCACTAACTCATGTACTTACTTGAACGTCAAGGTCCTTTATTTTGCAGATTTCCCCTCTTGCCCTCTTAAGAAAGCGAACTCATTATCCGACGTGGGAGATCTGGAGCCTACCTAGGGCATGTCCACTCTGATTTGAGCTATTTCCAGATTTTGGTAAGTACATTTGGTGCCCACCGTGGGGCCGCGGTAAAACTTACCCTGTGGCGTCGCTATTTCACCAATGGTCAATATGCAATCTAGCATCAGATGCAGTACTCCTCTTGAAGGCTCTATTCCTCCCATGACAAACATGCCAGAAATAGATACCCCCTAGCATCTATAGACCCGCATAACGGAGATGGAGCGACGTCACGAGGAGGAACTCCGAAAGTTGAAGGCTGATCACGATCAGCTGGAGGCTCGAGTGAGGCGACCTTAAGGCGACGAGCACTTAGCTTGTACAACGAACGAGTGTACTCAAGGAGAATCACACCCCCGACACACCGTCAACACTCAAGACAACCCCAGCCTATCGCATATATACCATCCAGAAGGGAGGACGACTCCTCGACACCCTTTTGTCGACCGTATCATGGAAGTCGACCTACACCTATGTTGGAAATCACTCAACCTAGAGCAGTACGATGGCACCACTGACCCAGATGAACATCTTTATGTTTTCCTCACCTAGGAAAACTTCTATACCAACAACGACGCAATCTTGTGTCGTGTCTTCCCAACGTCCCTCAAAGGGGCCGCACTGACATGGTATGGGGAGCTCCCCCCAAGGTCCATTGACAGCTTTGACACTCTTGTCGAATGCTTCAGCTCATTGTATGCAACCAGCTGATCACACCACATATCTTCTGCCGCATTTGCCAGTCTACAATACACAGATGATGAATCACTTTGGAGGTTCATGGACAAAATTGGATGGATAGCCGTCTAGATCCGAAACCTCAACCCAGAGGTGGCATTGCACTCCATGCTATTAACCCTATGACCAGGTAAGTTCGTGGACAACCGATGCAAAGAAACCCCCTTCTAGCATGGACGAGTTACACGAGCGAGCCAAAGGTTACATCCAAATGGAGGATAAAGGTATCAAGATCGACCCACATAGGTTGCATAAATGACACAAGTCGAACAAGTGCCAACCTCTACCAATGGGACCCAGGTATGAGCATTACACACCCCTAACAACCAATCACACCATTATCCTGGAGGAGGCTTTCAACACGGAGGTACCCGTAAAACTTCCTCCACCACATCCTCCTAGGCTGGGGTCACACAGGACAAAATACTGCAGATATCATTGCAATAACGATCACAACACAGAAGACTTCTGGGCCCAAAAAGACAAAATCGAAGAACTCGTAAATGTTGGGTATTTATCCCAGTTCGTGAAAAACCAAGCAATCACCCAACAGGAACTAGACTCAGGGGACACCAAGAGGATCAACCCAGAAATAAGGACGCCGATAATAGAAGGGGCAAAATAGAAGAGAGAGAGGGGCAAACGCACTACCAGCCAAGACACGAAAATCAACCTTCACAAGAAAAGGAAAATGAGCCCACCTAACAAATTTGAGGTGTAATCAACACCATCGCGGGCAGATTTTCCTACAAAGGGTTGTCCAGCCAGTCTCGAAAGCGACATCTCCACACCATCCAAGACATTGACATCAACTGTATTGATGTTCCTTTACCAAGAAGTCTCCCTCCAATCACTTTCACCAATAAAGATTTCATGGGGATCAACCCTGTCAACTAGGACGATCCCATGGTGGTCTCCATCGAGATCGGCAATTTCATGGTGTCTAAGGTCCTCATAGACCAAGACAGCTCCATAAACATCATGTATTGGAGAACATTCTAGAGGCTTGAAGTCTTGTCAGACACGGTTCATCCTCACTCTGGACCCTTCTTCAGCTTTCCAAGAGAAAGGGTAGAGACCAAAGGCTACTTAGATCTCATGACCACCTTCTGTCAAGGCCAGTACTCAAAGAGCTTCACAATCAGGTATTTAGTTGTTGATGTAGATACCTCTTACTTTGTTTCAATTGGCAGGAAAACTATGAACAAGCTCGGAGCCATCTATCCTCAGGCTAAGCTTTAGAGCTTTCTCCAAGGTGACATTGCCAGGCATTTACCCCAGTATCATATGCCACAAGCTGACCATCTATCCTCAGGCCAAGCTAGTATCACAGAAGAAGAGGAAGATGGGAGACACATGACACAAAGCGATTAGAGAAGAGGTGGACAAGCTGCTCAAAGCCAAGTTCATCAGGGAATCAGGTATTTCACGTGGCTCGCCAACATCATTATGGTAAAAAAAGCCAACGACAAATGGAAAATATGCACTTATTACATCGATCTCAACAAGGCGTGCCACAACAATGCGTTCCCTTTGCCCAACATCGACATATTGGTCGATGGGGTGTCTGGGTTCCAAGTGTTGAGCTTCCTAGATGCATGTTCTAGGTATAACTAGATCAAAAGGCACGCCTCGGATGAAGAGAAAATGACATTCATCACTGGAGATGCCAACTTCTGTTACTAAGTCATGCACTTCGGCCTAAAAAACGATGGCGCCACCTACCAACGACTGGTGGACCAGATCTTCAGACAACAAATTAGATGAAATGTCAAGGTATATGTTGAGGACATGGTCGTCAAGTCTCAAAGTAAATCCCAACATGTGGCAGACCTATAAGAGGTTTTCGGAGAAATCCGTAAATATGATATACGCCTCAACCCGAAAAAAAGGCACCTTCGACGTCGACGGAGGCAAGTTCCCGGGGTTCATGATCCCACTCGGGGTATAAAAGCCAACCTCGAAAAATGCAGATCCATACAAAAGATGCACAATCCTACCAACGTTGAAGAGGTCCAAAAACTAAATGGTAGACTAGCATCCCTATATAGGTTCCTTCCAAAGCTAGTAAAAAAAGTGAAGCTATTCTACAATCTGCTCAGGAAAATTAAGTCTTTCCCATGGGATGAAGCCTGTGAGTAGGCTTTCTTGGCCTTTAAGAAGACTATTGCCATGCCACCTATCCTGAGTCGACCTAGATCAGGAGTGCCACTACTCCTTTATCTTTCCAGAGCTGGCAAAGAAATTAGCTCAACCCTCGTCCAAGAGGAAGGAAAATATCAGCTTCCCATCTACTGAAGGTCAAACTCTGACAATTCTATGGAGTTTGACTTTTAGTATGAACCTCGTGGCCCCATGAAGATACAATTCATGGCCAACTTCTTAGCAAAGTTTGCCGGAAGCGACCAAATCACCCCAGACTAATGGAATCTCTACGTGGTTGAAACATCAAACGTGAAAAGAAATGGGACAGGCATTATCCTCGAAGGGCCTAGCAATGTCACCTTGGAGAAAGCTCTAAAGCTCAACTTCAAAGCCTCGAACAGTCAAGCTGAATATGAGGCACTTATAATAGGCCTAAAGCTTGCAAAAGAAGTCGGAGCTAAAAAATTGAGATGCTACACTGTCTTACAAATTGTCCAAGGACAGATCGCCAACAAATATCAGACCAAGGAGACCATACTTTTCTGGTACTATCAAACTGCAAAAAAGCTCATTCACAACTTTTAGCGTTTTGAAATATGCCACATACCCAGGGAAAGCAACACCAGGGCAAACCTGCTCTCGAAGCTGGCTAGCACCGAAAAGACCGGGCATATGAAGACTATCAACTAGGAAACACTCCAAACTCCCACCGTGGACACCCAAGAAGTCATGGTATGAGAAAATGAGGAACCAAACTGGATGACCCCCTACAAGAATTTCTTGATTCAAGGGGAGCTATCATCAATGGTAGTAGATATGGCCTCCCTTACGCCATTGTCACGGACAACGGTACTCATTTCCTAACGAGCTAGGCATCAAGCACCTCGTGACTTCTATCGAACATCCCCAGACCAACGGTTAGGTGGAGGCAGCAAACAAAATTATCCTCAAGGCCTTATGCACAAGGCTTGACAAGTCCAAGCGTCTATGGAAGGAAGAACTCCCCAGTATACTTCGAGCTTATCATTGTTCACTCCAGACAGCTACTAACGAAACTCCTTTCCGACTCACCTTGACATAGAAGCGATGATCCCCGTTGAAGTCGGCGAACCATCGACAAGGAGGATGTTGTTTCAAGAGGAACATAATGAAGAAAATATGAGGGTTGAACTAGAGACAAAGGAAGAAGTCCAGGAAATGGCCAGAATAAAACAAGAGGCCACTAGGCTCCACGTAGCAAGAAGATATAACACCAAGGTTCAACCTCGAACCTTCCAACTTGGTGACCTCGTATGGCAAGTCCTAGGTGAAGCCCAAAAAGATTCCTGAGTTGGAAAGCTTGGACCTAATTGGGAAGGCCCATTCAGGGTTGTCACAAACCTAGACAATAGAGCTTACAGGCTACAAGAACTAGATGGTAAGGAAATTCCAAGATCATGGAACGCTACCCATCTAAAGTTCTATTTCAGTTGACTTGCTGTAAGATTGGATGATGTACTATTTTTACTACTCGAGTCTTTTGTCCCAAGATAAAATCAGAGTTTTTCCTTGAGAAGTTTTAACGAGGCACATCCGGGGAATAAAAGGGAATTTGTACTCAATTGCTACATTGAATAAAACACATATCCCTTTAAATTTTATTTACTTATGTCAACTCTCCAAATGTTCGACAGGCCCAGGGTCCGCCCTTGGTGAGTCTCGATCTCCAAAGGTTCGCAAAACCCAAGGTCCACTTTTGGTGAACCTTGCCAAAACCTATGACAGACGAGATCCTGGTCAATCTCCAAAGGCTTATAAAATCCAAGGTCTGTCCTTGGTGAACCTCGCCAAAACCCAAGACGGATGAGTTCCTGGTCAATCTCCAAAGGCTCACAAAACCCAAGGCCCACCCTTGGTGAGTCTCGGTCTCCAAAGGTTAGAAAAACCCAAGTTCCGTCCTTGGTGAACCTCGCCAAAACCCAGGACGGAGAGTTCCTGGTCGATCTCTAAAGGCTCAACAAACTCAAGGTCATACATTGGTGAGCCTCGCCAAAACCCAAGACAAATGTGTCCCTGGTCCAAGTCTCCACAAACCCAAGCTCCACCCTTGGTACGCCTCCCCATTGTTAAGTTTCGCCTACACGGAAACTCAAGGTATGAAAGGTCCACCCTTGACAAACTTTTATACTCCTAAAATCTATCTTTGTAGGAATACAAGAAACCAATGTCTACCCTTGGTTCACAAAAACCAAGGCACACTCTTGGTAACCCCACTCCTTTGAAACTATGACTAGCATAACCAAAGGTTTAATCATTTATCCTCAAACAAGAGCAAAAATGAGACACCACCAAACTGGCCAACAAGACCTTCAATCCAGCGGAATTCAGACTACTATATGGGGAGAAGCTCTGCAAAGCGAAAGGAAGCATCATCATATGAGTGACAAGACCTTTAATCAGGTTGAAATCAAAACTGAGATGATTTTGTGTCATAAAGCTCTATTACTGTCAAGGTCTCACTTCCTACGCCGCAAGGACGACATCATCCACATAAAAGCACCTACCCTTACTATTACGGAGCATCGCATAAACAAAGTGCAACAACATACAAGACATAAAACAAAGAAAAAATTCAAAGGGTACTACGCACCCATTAACAAAGTCTTTAGTAAGTGCCCGCTCCACAAGTGACACATGTGCAAGAGTACTACGCACGTCACACTTACCTGTGGTAAAGGACTAACGAACACTTGCCTTCAATGCATTCTCCAACGGTTAGATAAAGGCAAAGTTGTCCAATATGGATACTCCACTTGTCTGACACGTCTAACCTCATTGCATAACAAAAAACATGTTCTCCCTAGACAACTTGACAGTAGCAACCTGGACAACACTTGTCCAGGCTGGGGGGTTGACAAGCTTGACAAACCTGCAACTCTCCTATTTGTCAAGGCTACTTTCCTTGACACCGGACAATCTCCCTCAACAAGGCAATCTATTTTGCTCGTAAGCTAGCTTATAGCTTGGGGGGCTTATTAATTGTACAGTGTCTACAAAAAATACACATGACGTGGCATCCCAACGCACATGTCAACCCTCTGTGTCAGCCATAGCATAGGAGCACAGACATCTTGCCCTTAGCAGCTAAGCTAATGGGTCAACAAGTTATCTCTATTGCCTTATTATTCAAATATTAATGATAATGTTGTAACCTCCCTATCAAATGACATATACTCAATTATCTACAAGGAACATATTATCTATAAGGTACGCATTAGCTATAAGACATAATTATCTATAGCTTATAGTTATCTATTAGTCATTATGTTCAAGCTAATAATTATCTGCAAGAGTTGTTATACCACTGTAATAATCCCGACATACAAGGACCCGAGGCTCCCCCTTACTCTATAAGTATCAGGTTCCATATCACCCATTCATACACTCTTTTCTCCACTAATTCACATACTTTCTTGAGTGTCAAAATCATTTGTTTTCTAGGTTCCCCCTCTTTCCCTCTTAACAAAATGACCTCATTGTCCAATGTGCAAGATCTGGAGTCTACCTAGAACATATCCACCCTAACGTGAGTTATTTCCAGATTTTTGTAAATACACACACATTCATAACTAATTTTTTCTCAGAATGTATTTAACTTAGACCATGGAGTAAATTTTTACTTTTACTTAGGCACCTAGAGTTGGCCTCCTATGTCAACTCTACGACCACTCGTGTACTAGGACACCTAACATAACGCAAACCAGAATTGAAAAACTTTGCAGAAAAAATACAGCCGTGTAAAACACAATATAATAATTGTGCAGAAAAATGCAGCAGTAAGTGGCATGTAGCAGTGAAGAAAGAGCAGCAACAGTAACATAAATTATGCAGTAGCGATAAACCCAATAAACACAAACATAACAATGCAAAATTAACAAGCTAGAAAGAGAAGGAAATAAAATGCACACGAGAATTACGTGGTTCGGTCAATGTGACCTACATCCACAAGAGAGAGCAATTCTAATATGAATTAAAATCCGGATCAAGATACAATAAAGAAGGTTCTTGCCACTTTTCCGTTCGAGATGAACCCGTACCAAAACCTGATTTTACACTCTATTTTCTCTCAAAACCTTGATCCCTCAATCTTGTTTGTTGTTCTCGTTTTTTTCTCTTTTCTTCTCACTGCAACGTTCTTTCTTTTCTTTTTTTCCACCTAGCTCTCTCACGATTCAACAAGAACAACAACAAGAGAAGGGGTTGACGTAAGAAAAGGAACAATTCCTATCCTGTCCATCCCCAATAGCATAAGAGATAAGGAAGGCCCATAAAAATATATGGCTAGGCCTAAAACCAATTTGGAGACACCGACCTACATATTCTTTGGTGTATGGAGTGAAAAACAAAAATAAAAAAGGACACACAGAAACTGCAAGATGAAGGCGCAAAACAAAATTAGGGTCTCATAAAAGAAACCCCTGCCTCATATACATGCAGAAACGGAAACATCCCTAAAAAGAAGGAGAAGCATGAACTTGGAATTCTTGAGATGACAAGGCAACCTTCTTAGCCAAGAGCCATACATATGACAACACAATAAACATGATAATCAGAACCAAGAGGCTGATTCTTAATTTTAATGCTCCACGAGCCAATTGGTATCCAATATCATGCCATTTGTTACTCTTTGGCTCATCATCCACCATATTGGAGCTTCTATATTTCTCTTGTTGATTTATTAATTGTTCTAACACCTTTAGATACTTGCTCGTGAGATGATCAACTATCATCCCTCTTGACAGTCTGAGCTTTCCATATAACTGTGTAGGAGTTTCATATAAGTAGACACGTTTTGAATCATGATCATTGTGGTTTGAGTTAGAATTTTCAGACGAAGATGCAGGGACAATATGCATGATCCTTCCTGGAGGATAAAGATGTGTATCCAAGTTGTCTAATGTTGTGACTGTACCAACACCTTCTTCAGTATCAACAACCTGATCATTGATCTCTTCTTCAGTGATGTCTCTGATCGTGCCTGCTTCTTTTTCCTGAGCACGAGTGTTAGTGACATCATCATGTGCTTCTAGTTAATGCTCTTTAAATTTATTCAACAATATATCGTCAGAGATATCACAAACACTAGGAGTAGTAATGTTCTAAGACTGGAGTGAGAACATTCGAGTATTGATCCATATGGATGATTATTTAAGGAAGAAACAACTAGGCTATATGATCTTTTAAATTTTATGCACAAACCCTCTTAATCTTCTCTAATAATATGTTAAAAAAGAAATTTGATGCCTGACTTAAGAATCATAATTCTTTTTATAATAGTTAAATACTCTATAGTTGTGTTCTTCAAACCTTATACTCATTAACAAATTAAGAATTATAGTTATTATATATTTCTTATTTATATTTTATACATCATAATAATAAAAATAAGATCAGAGTTATGATATCTACACATTATATATAGACCACACCAAAATAAGTAATTATAAAATCTAATAAACTTATTCTTATAAAAATACTTTAATTGGATAAAAAAAATATCTTATAAATAACATATAATACTTAACATCATATGTAGAGTCACGTATTAAAAATATGTAACAGCAGACTAGCAATATGATTTGTTCCCTAGCTTATATAATGTGTGTTTGATAACTGCAACAAGAAATTGGTTTTAGTCTCTAGTGAATACAATGTCAAACACAAACAAGGGAGTTCGAAACTACCTGGGTGCCGCGGGTTACTACATGATCTTCAACGACACTCGAACAATAAACAAATGGTAAACAAGATTGAATTGTGCTACGAGTAGCATTTAGGAATTTCTTGCGCTTAATCCGCCCCTGTAAATCATGCGATCAATATTATGTAGTGACCCAATGAAATTAAGCAATTAACAACATAAATTAATAGTTGATGAAAGCATCTTAGGTTGGGAGTACTAGTTTGTGCACCTCGGAAATGAAATCAAGAAAAGAAGAAACCGATAATGTAGGAACCATGTCAGAACCATATATTATAGAAGTGATAAAGGGCTTTCCGAATTCGGCTAACTCCAATGTCATACAAGCAGCTGCACAAATAACAATTAAGAAACAAGAACTTAGCAACAATGTTTAAAACGGGTTCGGATCGACTGGTCGGACCGGTAACCGGTGGACTACCCGATCCGAGCCTTCATCTGGATTGGAAATGTTATTAGTTCGGTATAACCCGGTATAAGTCATTCGGTTTTCGTGAAAACCAGAGACTAGCTAGGCTGTGACTCGGCCCGGTTAATAACCTTTTTTTTTTCATAACCAATCTTTGCACGCTGCTGAATGTGACTGTGACTGCATGCTGCTCCATAAGTACGCTGTACGAACGCTTAAATAACCCTTAAATAATTAACAAATTTTTTATACAAAAAATATTAATAATATATACTCATTTCAATTCTTATTTATTAGAATTATTAGAAGAAATGAGTAGTCACACATTATATAATCATTATTCTCTCTTCAGTTCAAACACTAGCTAACTAATTAAGTGAAGAAAAATATAATTAATTTTAAAAAGTTATTTAGAAGAATAATATAAATAATTAATAATTTAATATTACTAATTAAATTGATTAATTTTTTAAATAAGATGAATTAAAAGAATCTATACATAAGAAATGGAGGGAGTATACGATAGACAAAATAAACAAAATTCTGGAAAAAGATGTTACATATACGTACATGATGTGTTGGCTTCTTTGTGGCAGCTTCCATATTGAGACGTGAAGAAGAAATATTAATTGTTAAAATGAAAATATCACAAAGAAAAGAAGAAATATTATATGAAAGCGAAACAAATAATATAATATATGAAAAAAGTATCTACACAATAATTTTAAAACAAATTAAAATTCAACCTGAAAAGATTCATTCCTAATAAAATTATTATATTACCTGCTATAATGAAAATATCACAAGCAAAAAAGAAATATTATATGAAGAACAAGCAAAACAAATAATATAATATATGAAGAAAGTAAGTACACAATGGTCTCCAAACAAAAAATTAAAATTCAACATCAAAAGATTCATTTCCAAGACAATTTTCATATTAATTGTCAAAAATATGGCAAGCAAAAAAGCAATATTATATGAAGGAAAAACAAATAATATAATATATGAAGAAAATATGTACATAATAACTTCAAAACAAATTAAAATTCAACATGAAAAGATTCACTCCCAAGAAAATTATCATATTAATTGCTATAATGAAAATATCAGGTAAAAAAGGAAATATTATTTGAAGAACACAAAAGCAAAACAAATATAATATAATATGAGGAGATTTCTTATAGCTTATTAGAGACACACATATTTGCTAGTTAGTATTCTTTCTCCGCTCTCCTAACAAGAGGTTTTAATTTGCATAGTTGGGACACAAAGATTGTTCGTATTCTTTTGCTCTCGTAAATATGTTTTAAAGTGCAATTATCATTGGACGCCTCAATTCTCATAAAAAAAAAAAAAAAAAAATCTTACTGCAATTAGTTTCTATATCCATTATTTCCCAACCAACATGTCCACTAACTTTCAACTATAGCTACAACTGCATAAACTAATCCCATGATATGAAAGTAGATATTATGTCCCATTAATTCTAAATTATTTAATATTATATATATTATAGATTAAATTATTATTTATGTTTCATTACCTTGTCACCTATTCAAAATTTTGAGATTTCACATACTAATTACATCTTCAGTATCTGCACAACGCACTATGTATTCTACATCAAGCCGATACTAAAATCATGTGATAATGTAAATTAAAGAAGTTATTAAAACCACATGCCTGGCCCAAACGTAACACAAGTGCAAGAAGAGAACTCCTCCTTTTCTCTAAGCATGTATGTCAACAGTGCAGCAGTACCACCACCAAGCGAGTGCCCAACGATCTATGGAAAGATTATTATAATCATAACAATTAAAAAAGGAAAATATAAGTTGAGTTAAATATGCATCATTAAATAAAAAGAAGACAAAATTTTAATTTATAAAATGTTGAAGCAAGGGTATGGCATTTAAACTGAAAACATATAGAGCAAGAAATAAAGAAATGGAATGAAAAAAGGGAAGACAATAACTTTTCACTACTGGGTCAACATTATTTATAATGAATGTTCTTCCAAATTAAAGACTTCAATAATAGGTCAGGATAGACCCTAACAATGAGTAAGACCTAAAATAAATTTTTTTAAAAATATTTTATTATAAATAAGATAACACCTTGATTTTGAATTTGGGATGTTGGCGAAGAGCATCATTTAGTACAGGGGTGCATTGCTCTTCAATCCAACGAGCTGCAGCAAGCATACCACGATGTGCATGTCCTGAAACAACGTTGTTCGAGCTGCAATTGACATGTTTGAAGGACACGGGAGCAGCGATTGCGTTTATATCTGTCAGGATGTCATTAAAGCTACAAGTTCCCCGGATGAACACAACCAAAGATTCTGATATTTTATCACGTATAACTGAGAAAGCCGGCTTTTTAATCTGACAGAGAAATATTTATTTAAATTTATTAACGTTAATCATACTAAAATTCAAGTATGTATGTTAGTCAATCTCCCACATATTTGTTAATATATACATAGTTGTTTTCTAATATGAATATATTAATAAGTTACACTATTAATATATTTTAAGATAATATCTAATTATAAGTCGTTATCATACCTATAAAAAAACAAGTGTGAATGTTAACTATCAAGAACAAAATAATATAACATCTTGCTTATATTTTATATTCTTAAAAAACATTAATCTCAAGGAGAAAACATTATTAGAAGCCAACGTACCCGAGCTGTTTTCTCCCTTTTGAGGACATCCTCACTGGACAATTTACAATCAAATAAAATCGCAGGACTCAAATTACATTCTTCGCTGAAACACATGGTCAGTGTCAAGCACCTTTTCAGCTCACGCAAGTCTAGTATTTTGAGGTCATTCAGTTGTACACAATCGCTTCTTTCGCCACATTCAATTGCAACTGTTTTCTTACCCTATAAGTCTCACACCCAATGAAGACACTCCACTTTCAAATTCAATGCCAGGTTAAGAGACAAGGAAATGCACATATTTAAGAACCAACTTGACCATATATATATGATATAATGGTTAAAAATAAATTACCTTAGAATTATTAGATTAAAAAAATAAAAGAAAAAGATGAATAGTAATTCTTTTAACATTGTTTTCAGATGAACTTGATTTCTCTTTTACAGGTCTGTTTAGGGAAGCGTATCTAAAAGGATTTCTTAGAGAAGAAAATAGAAAAAAAAAATTAAAAATGAGCTTTTATTTCTATAATTTAAATTAACTTATGTATAAATTAAGTTATAAAAACTACTTAATCTTTCATTTTAGAAAAATTATATAAGATGATTTTTACAAATTAACTTAAGGATAAATTAAATTTTTTTTATTTTCTTTTCCTAAAGTATACACAAATGAACCAATGTATATAAAGGAGAGGAAAAAGTTAAAGAAGAGAAAAGTGGATAGGTAATTAAGAAGTTGAAAATGAAACACCTTGTCGACGACAGCATAAAAGATGGCTATGGGAAAGTCCAAGAGGAGCCATTTGCCCAGTCTCTCGGCGTAACTAAACGTGATGGCTACTACCATTGTGAAGAACACTACGTCCATCAAAGCTCTTGCTGCTTCAGCTGGCCCCCTTTCAAGCTTCCCGGCAGCTTTCGACAAAATCCCCGCCATTGTCACAAAGAAGGAGGTTTGCGAATATGGAAGAAGAAATAAGATAGATTTCGGTATCGTACTTTGGAGCCTTTTTATGAAGAAAATGACAAAAATATCAAGGAATTCTACACTTAAAAGACCAAGCCATGCTTCTGAGAAGGAAGCATGATTGTGGGTAGCCATTATATTATAAACTCTTGGCGGAACACGAAGCAAAGTGTACGTACGCTGGAGCCTTATATAGGAGAATTGAAGCATGGTTTTTCGTGAAGATTATAATTCCTTTTTTGTTTTGGGTCAAACCCCATAAATCTTTATTTTATGTGTAATGTGGTATTATCAGGCCCACAATATAAAATCTATATATAATATATATAGTACCGTGCTTATAGATATTAACTACCTATACTTGACCAATACTTTGTTTTGTGGTATAACTCGGTAATAGAATATTCTAGTTAGGTTCAAAGAAGATTCTGGTTAATTAGGTCTTCGGCCGTGTACAATTATGCAGAAAAAGAAAAGAAAAAAAAATCTAACATACACGGTTCTGGTTACCGATTCTTAATAATCAATAAAAATTCAAACATGCTTCCCTGATGTTATCTTATGACTTGTGGCCTGCCGCGTCCACACTTCACTTGGTCCATATTATTAATCTTACATTTTGCCTTTAATAATCTAACAATATATCTATCGTCATTTACTTTTAAAAACATTGTAGTATTTTATATAGGGATATAAATAAGTTGTTATATTTGTGAATTATTAAAAAAAAAAAGTATATACTTTATTGTTGGATAATTTCTGTTTTTAGTTGATTGATATTTTCCGTTTTTATTTGATTGATTCTTTCTGTTTTTATTTGATTGAGCCAATCAAATATTGCTTAGGCTCAGTCCATTGTAAATCAAATTCATCCTATAAATAGATGAGTAAGGGTGGAGGTAAGACACACATAAATTGGAGAGCCTCAAGTGACAGTCTTGAGTGTTATATTTGAGCAAGTCATAGTGTTTGCATATTTGAGAGCTTAGAGTGAAACACTGTGAGCGTTTGAGTGACCACCATTGTTGGAAAGGTTGAGTGTACCACCACATTGGTGTGTTTTTTATTCATTATAATCAATCATTGTTATAGTGGATTATGATACTGGACTAGGTTCCCTGAGTTTTTCTTTTCTCACATTGAGGAAGGTTTTCTCACGTAAACCAAATTCTGATTGTCTCTCTCTCTCTCCCTTTTGATTTTATTTCCGCTTCCGCAATTTGATATTTGAGGGTCCGAGATACCCAACAGTGGTATCAGAGCCCGGGTTCGACGGGTTCTGAAGGAGACAAGATGGAGACCAGTGGCATAACTCACGACGAAGATATGTTCAAGTTGACCGCAGATAACTTCAACTATTGGAGGTCGATGATGGAGGATCATCTTATCTGCAAGGATCTATATGATCCCATAGTTTTGGAGGAGAAGCCGACTGGCAAGTCGGACAGGGACTGGGAGATCCTGAGTCGTAAGGCGGTGGTCACTATCAGGAAATACATTGACAAAAGCCTCTTTGAGCATGTGTCCGAGTTCACGAACGCGTACGAGTTGTGGAACAAATTGGAGTCCATGATTCAGAAGAAGACTCCCAGGAACAAAGCACACCTGGTCCGTCGCCTTGTGAAGCTTGAATACAAGGATGACATGAGTATGATCGAGCACCTCAACACCTACAAAGGTATTGTGAATCAACTGTGCAAAGCTAATATGAAAATTGATGATGAGATGTAGGCTTTGTTGTTGCTGAGTTCGCTACCGGAAAGTTGGGATACTTTGGTGGTGACTTTGAGCAACTCGGTTCCAGAAGGAAAATTGACGATGGATGTCGTGATAGACAGCCTCCTGAATGAAGAAGCCAGAAGAAGAGAACGAGGTGTATCTAGCACGTTTGAGGCTAACGTTGCTGAGAACAGAGGAAAGACCGACTCTCGGAGTCGTGGCAAGAGCCGGGATCGAGGTGGACGAGATAGGTCCAGAGGCCGGTCAAGGACAAAGCATGACTTGAAGTACTTCTATTGTGGGAAGGTAGGACACAAGAGACCAGACTGCAGGACTCTGCAGAATGATGAATAGAATGGTTGTGTGAAGCTAGATCAAATTGTTCCCAGAACACCACGGCGGTGGCTGCCAACCCAAATGTCGGGATATTCCTCCTCAGTAAGGAAATGTTGAACATAGCCCATGATGATTGCACCTGGATTGTTGACTCCGGTGCTTCGTTCCACGTCACCCCACATGAGGGATTCTTCTCTGCTTACAAGAAGGGAGATTATGGTGTCATTAAGATGGGAAATCAGGTGACCAGCAAGATTGTTGGTGTTGGTGATGTAACCCTGACCACAGACACAGGGTGTCGGGTTACGCTGAAGGATGTGAGGCATGTACTTGACATGCATTTAAATTTGATCTCGGTTGGAAAACTAGATGATGTCGAGTCAGTAAATTACTTTGGAGAAAGTAGATGAAAGCTGACCAAGGGAAGCTTAGTTGTGGCCCGAGGAAAGAAAGAAGGCTCCCTGTATGTCATGCAAGGAAAGACCAATGGCGGAGAAGCCAATGCTGTCCGGGATGGACCGAGCTTGGAGCTGTGGCACAAACACCTCGGCCACATGAGCGAGAAAGGACTCCAGATATTGGAGAAGAAAGAGCTATTGACCGGGTTGAAGGGTCAAGTACTGGAGAGTTGCTCGCACTGCCTAGCTGGAAAGCAGCACCGAGTTTCGTTTGTGAGACCGGATCAACCTAGGAGACGGAGGTGCATACTTGACCTCGTCCATACTGACATTTGCTCCATGTCCGAGAGATCACTCGGCGGAGCTCAGTACTTTGTCTCTTTCATTGATGACCATTCCCGTAAAGTGTGAGTTTATCTTTTGAAGACCAAGGACCAGGTTCTCTAATCATTCAAGGAATTCCATGCCATGGTGGAAAGGGAGACTGGCAAGAAGTTGAAGGTGGTCAGATCTGATAACGGTGGTGAGTATTGTGGTCCCTTTGAAGCTTACTGTAGAGAAGTCGGGATCCGACTTGAGAAGACGCCCTCCAAGACTCCTCAGCTGAACGGGCTTGCTGAGAGGATGAACCAGACTATTGAAGAGAAGGTCCGAAGTATGCTATCGAATGCCGGACTGGCGAAAGCATATTGGGGAGAGGCAGTAAGAGCAGCGGTTGATTTGATAAATCTCTCACCATCACGACCGCTGGATGGAGAGATTCCAGAGGAAGTCTGGACAGGTCGGAGAGCGACCTATGATCACCTGAGGGTGTTTGGATGCCGAGCCTGCGAAGACGAAGGAGTGCATATACCTCGGATCGCCAAAAATCGAGTTTGGTTTCAGACTTTGGGATCCAATCAACAAGAAGATTGTGAGAAGCCGAGATGTAGTCTTCCATGAGGATGAGATCATCCATGACATCTCGAAGCCCCAAGTCCGGGTTATTGTCCGAAGAGAAGAACCCGTCCCTCAAGAAAGTGCTAAAGCAGGGGGAGAAACCAGTGAAGAAATCGCTGAAGGCGATATTGAAGATGATGACCAACAAGAAGCTGATGATGTCAGGATTCGAGTTGAGAATGAAGAACCGGGTTCTGAAGCGATTGATGAAGAACAGCCGAGATACCCCACTAGAGAAAGGAGACCTTCTACAAGGTACCCTGATGATGAATACACCATCATTGCTGAAGATGGTGAGCCTCAGAGTTATGATGAGGCTGTGATGAGTTCAGAGAAAGAAGAATAGGAGAAGACCACGCAGGATGAGATGAATTCCCTGCATGAAAACTAGACTTACATGATGACGAAGCCGGTACCAGCATGGAAATTTGAAGATTGCTGTGAAGGAGCCGGGCTGATGAACTCGACATGATGGAGCCGGGTGAGAAGACCGGGTTGTTGAAGTTGAAGACCTCGGTTGCATTGGAAAAACGGAAGGGGGAGATTTTTTGGATAATTTTCATTTTTAGTTGATTGATACTTTCCGTTTTTATTTGATTGGTTCTTTCTGTTTTTATTTGATTGAGCAAATCAAATAATATTTGATGGCTTAGGCCCAGCCCATTGTAAATCCAATTCATCCTATAAATAGATGAGTAAGGGTGGAGGCAAGACACACAGAAATTGGAGAGCCTCAAGTGACAGTCTTGAGTGTTATATTTGAGCAAGCCATAGTGCTTGCATATTTGAGAGCTTAGAGTGAAACACTGTGAGCGTTTGAGTGACCACCATTGTTGGAGAGGTTGAGTGTACCACCACATTGGTGTGTTTTTTTTATTCATTGTAACCAATCATTGTTATAGTGGATTTTGATACTGGACTAGGTCCCGTGAGTTTTTCTTTTCTCACATTGAGGAAGGTTTTCTCACGTAAAAAAATTCTGATTGTCTCTCTCTCCCTTTTGATTTTATTTCCGTTTCTGCAATTTGATATTTGAGAGTCCGAGATACCCAACATTTATTAAATTATATATATATAAGTTCAATTTCGTGAATTACATAAGTTTATTAGATTAAACTCTACTAGATAGTGGACTTGTGTGTTCGTGCGATGCACCAGTTTATTAAGGAATAAGTATTTTTTTATGTATGAATGTTGTTAATTTCTTATATTCCATAAAAAGGATCTAAAATTAATTTAAAATTCTATAATAAGAAATCTATTCATTAATAAAAATTACAAAAGATACTTAGATATGTTTATTTTATAATATAATTATAAATTTAAATTAGATTTTAAATTCGTGTAATGTACCAAATAAATAAAGTGTATGAGAACATGTTTTGTATTATTTAATTATATTTTTTAATATGTTAATCCCATGTATCACAATGGCAGTGCACATGTGGATAAGGTGACACACGTACATAGAGGCAAATTCACAGTAACATCATCAATATCAACATCACTTTTAACCCAAATTAATTGGAGTCGGTGGTAGATAAATTCAATCATAAAAGACAAATTCATAGTAACAAGAGATAAAACTATATTTCGACATGTAAAATTGAAATAACTTGTGTTTAATTACTTCCTCCAATGAATTTATGATTTGCATATTCAAACTTAAATTTGTCTCAACATTAATCATTGAAGGCTGGACCTGTATTGTTCAAGGAGGAAGCTGTAAGATTCAAAAATACAGTATAGAAATCACAAGCACCATAATCAAATTAAATAAGAAAATAAATAAAACAAACATAACTCTAATACAAGCTGGAAAATTATTATAATCACAAAAACTTGAATTCATGATCAGAACTGGACTACCGCACCTTAAACCTCCCCGAAATGTTTGTTGTTTGCTGTTGATGGGCAGCATACCATTGTCACATATTCTCCAATCAAATTAACACTCACAAACGATTGGTCTGGCACCACTGTGATTTGTGATAAAAGGAAAAAAATTTAAAATAAGGAATTAAAAGATTAATAAATGGCAAAAATGATGTGTTGCTTCACCACCACAAGCATGCAAGGTCATGTCTTCGAGAATTAATGTCATGGTGTAGTGAGTACTCATCATGTGAGGATGTAGAGAGAGATACTACTTCATTTTCTCTGAAGAGACTGCACAGAACTGAGTTCGCTCTAACAACTACTACCTTCCCAATGGTGCATTGTGTGGTGGAATGATGGATAAGTTTGCAACAAGCATCTGGATTTGTTCTCAAAGCGAAGGAACTTTGACGATGAAGGTGAAATTCAAAGGGATTTGGATTCAAATTAGGTTGGAGAAAAAGGGGTAGAAGGTGTATAAGGACGAGGGCACACGACGACGAGGGCAAGGGCACTCTAGGGAGAGCGACATTGAGGGTTAGCACGAGCACGAGATGAACTAGCTAGGTTGAAAGTAACTGAAGAGCGCTAGAGTGTGGAGGATGAGCGTGAGCCATGTTGAAAAAAATTCTCTAACCACAACGGTTTTTAAAATAAATGTCCTTGAACACACTCAACCACGACAATTTTTTAAATAAACAATGTTGAACTTATTGGGTCCAAAACCCTTTGTGTTTTAATTATGACAAACATTTTCAACACAAATCATAAGTCTTTTGAGTTTATGCCTACTAATGAGTTTGCTTAAGTGTATTCATAAAATACAAGTTCTATAGAGAACAACAATAAAAGTAATCTCAAGGATATCACATGTCACATAGAAAGGATGATAGGCTTGAAAGTTTAAAAGAAGACTCAAAGTGTCCTTGGTTGTATACTATAATGAAGAAGTCAACATGCTCATTAGATGAAGAAAAAGCTTCAAGCCATGGGAAGTAATAAATAACTAAAGGACAAAATGAATGTTGCAGACATGAAAATTTGCACAATGAACATGGCATGAAGAACAATATTACTACAACACACTCATAATGGAATTTCATCAATAGAATGAGTTCATTATGGACATTGTATTTAGAGTTCTAGAAAAGCAATTGAGTTGTTCTTGGTGACTATGGAAAGCTTGAAGAAAGATCTTAAAATTTCATGAATAAGTCCTAGTCTGATACAACCTAGATCATAGAAAAAATTGAGCCTAAAATTTTAGAGTCTAATATGCTTGGACAATTTGATATGTGCAGTCATTTGTACAGAATTGAATTTGAAATGATCTCAATGGATGTGGAAAGCTAAGAGAAATATATCCATCATTCATGAAGAAATAGTGGGCTAATAAGGCTTGTATCTTGGAAGAAAATGGTCATGAAGATAGAGATGTCATTTTGTTCTCACAATATAACACAACTGTAATGCTTTGAAGATTACTTATGTTGTGGTGGTCCAAATGACATGAGTCTAGTTCTTGAATGTCAAGGATAGAATTCTATACAACTATCATGAAAAAATTAATTAAAAGCCAATTTGGCCATTCAAAGGGTCAAAGAAATTATGAAAAAAAAGTAACAAGCATAACATGTTATGACAAGCTCACACCATAATGTTTGGAATACAAGTTTGTCATGCCATCTCGTTAAAGTATTCCTATAAGAAGAACATTCAATGGCTTTTCATCTACATTAAAGAACTCTCTCAAAGCATAACATCATATGTAGGAAAGTTATGCAAGCCAACATATCTATAAATGATACATATACAAAGAGCATAACATAACAAGTATTCTGATGTGTTCATCATAATGGATGTCTCAACTATGATTTCAAGTGAGAAGTTTCAAAATATTTGAATGAAGCCTATATGTGATGAAGTTTGTGCTTCTCTCTTAAGATCTCAACCTTATTAAGTTGCAAAGATATCAAAAAGGCCTTACACAAGAGATTTATCAAAGGCTACAATGAGCATACAACATCAAAATGAAGCTACATCAGAGTCTACATTAAAATAATGAAGAACTTGACTTTGAAAACTAAACTCTATAATGGATTTCAGAATGGTTTAGAATGGCTCAGAATGCACCTCAATGACAACATCAATTCTTCCATATGCTACCACACATATAGAGGGAACAACAAAGATTGTGGTTGAAAGCATCTCATTTTTCATATACTGTCACACACACTGAGGGCACATCAAAAAGTGAACAAGCCTTCATTTACATTTTTACCCCCTTGATAGCTTAACCATTCTCTCTCTCTCTCTATCTCTCTTTTTTTCTTTTAATTATGACCAAGCTTAATTATATATTTATACTCCACCTAATTTCTTCATTATTACAATCCCTCAAAATCCATTCACATTGCCCATTTTTACTAAAGATCTTGAGGGCAAGGTCCAAGTGAACCCAACTACAATGATAGATGGGCTTAAGAGACCTAAATAAATGACTTTTATAGATTAAGTAATTTAGATCTTATTCTTTTGATATTATTTGTTAGATACAGGGGGAGCTTGAAGATGATCTAGATGAAGAGGCTCTTTGACTTAGACAAGTTTTAGCATTTTACATGTCATTCAATTGAAAGCATATGAAATTTGTTAGTTGTTTAAGAGTTTCATTCTATGATCTCTTGCATTGCATAAACATCATTCAATGGTATGCATACATGGTTTTTATCAAGTCACATGATTTGTGAAAAAGCTTAAGGTTTTCATGTTTGCATAAGATGCCAAGTATTCATGGTTAAGTTTTGGAAAAACCACTTTTTACACTGACTTAATCGATTACCAGAATATGGTAATCTGTTACTTAAGTCATGAAGAACTAATTAATTAATTACAAGGTCATGATAATCGATTACACAGTACAAAACACAGAATAAGTCTTCTTGTGTTAATTGATTACCATCTAATCGTAATCGATTACATTAGCACGTTTTTGAAGCTAGACTATCTGTGGTAATCGATTACATAGCGGTTTAATCGATTACTTTTTCTCATGTATTTTTTTTTTAGAAAGAATAGAGAACACTTTAATCGATTAAATATGATATTAATGGATTACTTAAGTGAAAATAATCGATTACATAGACGATTTAATCGATTACATTAAGTTAAAACAGTTTTCTATAAAAAGTTGTTGGGTCATTTGATTTGGACAGATTATTACAATTTGAGATTTTCATTGTTTTTCAAAGGCTTTTGAATTGAGAGAAAATACACTGAGCAATAAAGCTCTTGTCCCACAATTCAAGATCTTCATGCATCATTGATAAAATTCTTTTTGGACAAGATTTCAAAGGAGTTTCTTGGAGAGCTTGGTCTGAAACTTGCTTTCTTTCAACTTGATTCCTGAGTGGTAAACATTTGCATTTGCATTCTTTGGATCATCAGGTTGTATCTCTCCACTAAACTTTGGCTTAATTTGATTTTACATTTCAGCTTGTTAGTTGCTATAACAAAAGGGTTCTTTAAGCTTGTCTAGAGTAGGGTTCTCTAGAGGGAAGAGTAGAGAAAGGTTTCTCTATGTCTTGATCATTAGAAGTCTAAAGGGTTTTTAGATTTCAATTCTTTATCTAGGGTTGATAAACGGTGATCTTTGGTACACTTGTAAGAACATATTTTGTTGATAGTGGAACTCTAGCCAAGGTTTGGTTAGAAGAAACTGGATGTAGCTTCTTTTGTTGAGGGGTGAACCAGTATACTTCTTTGTGTTGATTACTTTCTCTTAATCTCATCTTTCTATCATTGATTGCTAGTCTTTTGGATAATCATTTCAAGATCAACAGATAAACATTTTCTACTATTGCTTTCTGTGAGGGGGTGACTCTTGATTGACTGAAAGTTTCTTTTTCAAAAGGGTGTCCTTGTGATACGATCCTAAATCTGCTGCTTGTTTTAAAGAAAATTTTAAAGATTGTTTTAACCAATTCACCGCCCTCTTGGTTAATTATGTGTGTTCATATTGTTTTCAATTGGTATCAAAAGCATGTTGTTGAGTGTTATTCAAGATCACTATCTTTTTTAAAGAAAATGAATACCACACAAATTACCTTCAAAGAGGGTGCCTCCCTCAATTGTCCTCCGATGTTTGAAGGAGAGCATTTCAGTTTTTGGAAAAATAGAATGCAGATATTCATCCAATCAAATGACCCTGGTGCATGGAATGCAATATAAAAAGGTCCTTTTGGTTCCTATCAAAACTGTTGTAGTGATATGATTCCCAAAGAACGGGATGAGATGACAGATGCAGAAAAGAAAGTAGTGTAATACGATTTTAAAGCTAAGAATATGATTACTTCTGCACTTTCATCTAATGAATTTTTCAGAACTGTTAGGTGTAAAAGCGCTAAGGAGATGTGGGAGATGTTAGAGATTACTCATGAAGGCACAAATGAAGTCAAAAGATCAAGGAAGCATGCCTTGATTCATGAGTATGAGATGTTCAAGATGAACTCAACAAAAAATATATCTCAAGTCCAAATCAGATTCACACACATTGTAAATCATCTTCTTGGTCTTGGAAAGACATTTGATGCTGAAGAATTAAACATAAATATCTTAAAGTGTCTGACAAGACCATGACAACCAAAGGTGACAACAATCAAGGAATCAAAAGAGCTTTCCAAGATGTTCATGGCTGCACTATTTGGTAAGCTTCTTGAGTATGAATTAGAATTATCGCAATTAACACATGTTGAAGATGCAGATAAAAAGCAAAAGAGTATAGCCTTGAAAGCTACAACTTCAAATGTGGAAAAAGAAGAAGACTCAAGTGAAGAAGATGGTGATGAGAATCTGAACCTAATAGTCAAAAGATTTAGCTAGTTCATGAGAAAGAAGAAGAATAGAAATTTCACAAAGTTCAACAACAACAACACCACCACCAACTTCACCTGCTTCGAATGTGGTAAGCAAGGCCACATTAAATCTGAATGTCCTATTTTCTTGAAGAAGCAATTAGGTGAAAAGAAGGCAAAGAGAGAAGGAAAGCCAAAGTAAGCCTACATAGCATGGTAAGGCAATGCCCTAACAACTTCTGAATCATTAAGTGAGAATGAATAAGCTAATGTTTGCCTCACTTCTACAATTAATGAAGATGAAGAATTCTCAAGTGATGAATCAAAAGTGTGTCTTAGAGCAAAATCATCATTATGATACCTAGACAGTGGATGCTTTAGACACATGACAAGTGACATGTTCATGCTTACAAATTTGACTCTAAAAGATGGAGGATTTGTCACTTACGGTGACAACAACAAAGGAAAGATAATTGGAATGAAATATAGGAGACAACTTTAAAACTAGGATCAGAAATGTTCTCTATATGGAAGGTTTGAAGCACAATCTCCTAAGCATAAGCCAACTATGTGATAAAGGATTTAAGGTTTCCTTCCATGACAATTGTTGTTTGATATGTGATGGTCAATCCGGTGAGGTTACCGATGTAGGTAAAAGAAGGGGTAACATCTACTTACTCTCTATAGAACATGTATTCTTTCACAACACTAATTGCCTAGTACGTAAAGTTGATGAATCATGGCTATGGCATAGGAGAGCTAGTCACATTAATATGCATCACATGAACAAGCTTATTAGAAAAGACTTGGTCATTGGTTTACCTAAACTTAAGTTTCAAAATGACAAATTATGTGATACTTGTCAAAAGGGAAAACAAACCAAGATTTCTTTTCAAAATCAAAACTTTGTTTCCACCTCAAGACCCGTTGACTTGCTTCATATGGATATATTTGGTCCTTCTAGAACTATGAGCTTAGGAGGTAATTTCTATGTGCTTGTAATAGTTGATGACTATTCTAGATTCACATGGACTTTGTTTTTAAGATCCAAGAGTGATGCTTTCAGAAAATTAGCCAAGCTTTCTCAAAATGAAAAGGGAAGCAAAATTATCTCAATAAGAAGTGATCATGGAGGTGAATTCCAAAATGAGCATTTTGAAAAATTTTGTGAAGAAAATGGAATCAACCACAATTTTTCATCTCTAAGAACACCTCAACAAAATGGTGTTGTAGAGAAGAAAAATATATCCTTGAAGAAGGAGCTAGAACTCTTCTTAATGAGACAAATTTGCCTAAACATTTTTGGACTGATGTTGTGAGTACAATTTGCTACATTTTTAATAGATTACTCATAAGGCCTATTTTAAAGAAAACTCCTTATGAACTATATAAAGGTAGAAAACCAAACATCTCTCACTTAAGAGCATTTGGCTGCAAGTGTTTTGTTTTAAATAATGGTAAGGAATCA
>PYAF01001217.1:831528-848618 GCA_007407185.1 Glycine tomentella | reverse complement strand
TGATTCCTTACCATTATTTAAAACAAAACACTTGCAGCCAAATGCTCTTAAGTGAGAGATGTTTGGTTTTCTACCTTTATATAGTTCATAAGGAGTTTTCTTTAAAATAGGCCTTATGAGTAATCTATTAAAAATGTAGCAAATTGTACTCACAACATCAGTCCAAAAATGTTTAGGCAAATTTGTCTCATTAAGAAGAATTCTAGCTCCTTCTTTAAGGATCTATTTTTCTTCTCCACAACACCATTTTGCTGAGTTGTTCTTAGAGTTGAAAAATTATGGTTGATTCCATTTTCTTCACAGAATTTTTCAAAATGCTCATTTTGGAATTCACCACCATGATCACTTCTTATTGAGATAATTTTGCTTCCCTTTTCATTTTGAGCAAGCTTGGCTAATTTTTTGAAAGCATCACTCTTGGATCTTAAAAACAAAGTCCATGTGAATCTAGAATAGTCATCAACTATTACAAGCCCATAGAAATTACCTCCTAAGCTCATAGTTCTAGAAGGACCAAATAAATCCATATGAAGCAAGTCAACGGGTCTTGAGGTGGAAACAAAGTTTTTATTTTGAAAAGAAATCTTGGTTTGTTTCCCCTTTTGACAAGTATCACATAATTTGTCATTTTCAAACTTAAGTTTAGGTAAGCCAATGACCAAGTCTTTTCTAATAAGCTTGTTCATGTGATGCATGTTAATGTGACTAGCTCTCCTATGCCATAGCCATGATTCATCAACTTTACTTACTAGGCAATTAGTGTTGTGAAAGAATGCATGTTCTATAGAGAGTAAGTAGATGTTACCCCTTCTTTTACCTACATCGATAACCTCATCGGATTGACCATCACATATCAAACAACAATTGTCATTGAAGGAAACCTTAAATCCTTTATCACATAGTTGGCTTCTGCTTAGGAGATTGTGCTTCTAACCTTCCACATAAAGAACATTTCTGATCTTGGTTTTAAAGTTGTCTCCTATATTTCATTATAATTACTTTCCTTTGTTGTTGTCGCCATAAGTGACAAATCCTCCATCTTTTAGAGTCAAATTTGTAAACATGGACATGTCACTTGTCATGTGTCTAGAGCATCCACTGCCTAGGTACCATAATGATGATTTTGCTCTAAGACACACTTCTGATGCATCACTTGAGAATTCTTCATCTTCATTAATTGTAGAAGTGAGACAAACATTAGCTTTTTCATTCTCACTTGACGATTCAGAAGTTGTTAAGGCATTGCCTTACCATGCTATGTAGGCTTACTTTGGCTTTCCTTCTTTCTTTTCCTTCTTTTCACCTAATTGCTTCTTCAAGAAAATAGGACATTCAGATTTAATGTGGCCTTGCTTACACATTCGAAGCAGGTGAAGTTGGTGGTGTTGTTGTTGTTGTTGAACTTTGTGAAATTTCTATTCTTGTTCTTTCTCATGAACTAGCTAAATCTTTTGACTATTAGGTTCAGATTCTCATCACCATCTTCTTCACTTGAGTCTTCTTCTTTTTCCATATTTGAAGTTGTAGCTTTCAAGGCTATACTCTTTTGCTTTTTATCTGCATCTTCAACATGTGTTAATTGAGAAAATTCTAATTCATACTCAAGAAGCTTACCAAATAGTGCAGCCATGAACATCTTGGAAAGATCTTTTGATTCCTTGATTGTTGTCACCTTTGGTTGTCATGGTCTTGTCATACACTTTAAGATCTTGATGTTTAATTCTTCAGCATCAAATGTCTTTCCAAGACCAAGAAGATGATTTACAATATGTGTGAATCTGATTTGGACTTGAGATATATTTTTTGTTGAGTTCATCTTGAACATCTCATACTCATGAATCAAGGCATGCTTCCTTGATCTTTTGACTTCATTTGTGCCTTCATGAGTAATCTCTAACATCTCCCACATCTCCTTAGCGCTTTTACAGCTAACAGTTCTGAAAAATTCATTAGATGAAAGTGCAGAAGTAATCATATTCTTAGCTTTAAAATCGTATTACACTACTCTCTTTTCTGCATCTGTCATCTCATCTCGTTCTTTGGGAATCATATCATTACAACAGTTTTGATAGGAACCAAAAGACCTTTTTTTATTGCATTCCATGCACCAGGGTCATTTGATTGGATGAATATCTGCATTCTATTTTTCCAAAAGCTGAAATGCTCTCTTTCAAACATTAGAGGACAATTGAGGGAGGCACCCTCTTTGAAGGTAATTTGTGTGGTATTCATTTTCTTTAAAAAAAGATAGTGATCTTGAATAACACTTAAGAACATGCTTTTGATACCAATTGAAAACAATATGAACACACATAATTAACCAAGAGGGTGGTGAATGATTAAAACAGAGTCTTTAAAATTTTCTTTAAAATAAGCAACAGATTTAGGATCATATCACAAGGACACCCTTTTGAAAAAGAAACTTTCAGTCAATCAAGACTCACCCCTCACAGAAAGCAATAGTAGAAAATGTTTATCTGTTGATCTTGAAATGATTATCCAAAAGACTAGCAATCGATGATAGAAAGATGAGATTAAGAGAAAGTAATCAAAACAAAGAAGTATATTGGTTCACCCCTCAACAAGATAAGCTACATCCAATTTCTTCTAACCAAACATTGACTAGAGTTCCACTATCAACAAAATATGTTCTTACAAGCGTACAAAAGATCACCCTTTATCAACCCTAGATAAAGAATTGAAATCTAAAAACCATTAGACTTCTAATGATCAAGACATAGAGAAGTCCTTCTCTACTCTTCCCTCTAGAGAACCCTACTCTAGACAAGCTTAAAGAACCCTTTTGTTATATAAACTAACAAGCTGAAATGTAAAATCAAATTAAACCAAAGTTTAGTGGAGAGATACAACCTGATGATCCAAAGAATGCAAATATAAATGTTTACCACTCAAGAATTAAGTTGAAAGAAAGCAAGTTTTAGACCAAGCTCCCCAAGAAACTCCTTTGAAATCTTATCCAAAAAGAATTTTATCAATGATGCATGAAGATCTTGAATTGTGGGACAGTAGCTTTGTTACTTAGTGTATTTTCTCTAAATTCAGAAGTCTTTGAAAAACAATGAAAATCTTGAATTGTAATAATTTGTCCAAATCAAAAGACCTAGCAACTTTTTTATAGAAAACTGTTTTAACTAAATGTAATCGATTAAATTATCTATGTAATTAATTATTTTCACTTAAGTATTTTATTTTAATTTCCTAACATACTTTATAATGACAAGTGTATGGTTCTCATTCAATAGGGATTATTGTATATTGTAAAGTTTTTATTCTATTGAGGCATCGATGAATGAAATCTAAATTTTATGTTTATTTCTTTACCTCTCATTTATAACTTTATTGACGTTTTCTTAGTACTAGAGTAGAATTAGCACTCTATCAAAATGTCTAAATGATTAGCGACGGATTTCGTCCGTCGAAAAAACACTTTTTTTTTGTAGTGGTATTTCTCATGAAAAACAAAAGTTAAGCCAGCTAGAGTGTGAGTTGATACATTCCTTTCTCTCTTAGCTGGGGAACACAAGAGATCACGTGCAAGAACTCTTCTCCCAATTAGTCTGCATTCATCCTCGATGATGTGAAAGTAACATCTAACATTCTTGTCTTAGCTGCGAAATTGATCATAAAGTGTCTTACAATCATTAATTCCAGTTTAAATGAGCTTTTCTATAATTTAAATTAATTTGTGCGTAAATTAATTTATAAAAATATTTAATCTTTAATTTTAGAAAAATTATACAAGATGATTTTTACAAATTAATTTATGGAAAAATTATTTTTATTTTTTATTTTATTTTCCTAAAGTCTTTCCGGAAGCTTACACAAATGAAACAAATGTATATAAAGGAAAGGAAAACGTTAAAGAGAAAAATGGATAGGTAATTAAGAAGTGGAAAATGAATCACCTTGTCGAAGACAGCATAAAAGATTATAATTCCTTTTTTGTTTCGGGTCGAATCAAAATGGAAAATTAGGATTGTGAACCCGAGAAATTACCAAGAAATGTATACCCATAAATCTTTATTTGATGAGTAATGAAGTATTATCAGGCCCACAATTAAAAAAATTATATAGTACCGTACTTAATATTTTAAGTACCTAACACTTGACCAATACTTTGTGGTATAACACGCTAATAAAATTAAGATTCTAGTTAGGACTTCGGCCGTGTACAATCATGCAGAAAAAGAAAAAAAAAAAAAATCATCTAACATACACGTTTCTGGTTACCGATTATTGATAATCAATAAAAATTCAAACATGCTTGACTTGACTTTGGTCCCTGATGTTATCTTATGTTGTGGCCGCATCTACACTTGACTTGGTCCATATTATTATTCTTACATTTTGCCTTTAATAATCTAACAATATATCTATCATATACTTTTGAAAACATTGTAGTATTTTTTTATAGGGATATAAATAAGTTGTTATTTGTAAATTGTTCAAAATTTTTATATAATTTATTAAATTATATATATATATAAGTTCAATTTCGTGAATTACATAAGTTTATTAGATTAAATTCTACTAGATAGTTGACTCGTGTGTTCGTGCGATGCACCAGTTTATTGATGAATGAGTATTTTTTTTTATGTATGAATGTTTTTAATTTCTTATATTGCATAAAAAGGATCTAAAATTAATTTAAATTTCTATAATAAGAAATTTATTCATTAATATAAATTATAAAAGATAATTAGATATGTTTATTTTATAATACAATTATAAATTTAAATTAGATTTTAAATTCGTGTTATGTACCGAATAAATAAAGTGTATGAGAATATGCTTTGGTCAAAATCATCATTCGAGTGCTTAATTATATTTTACTATATATTTGAAATATTAAAATCGACTTCATGTATTTCACGTATGGTAAATAAAATAGTCATGGTATTTTGAAAAAAGGAAAAATAACACCCAACCAAAAAAATAAAGAATAACAGACAAAGTAAAGACAAGCTTAAAAAATTGAAAAATATAAAATCAAGATGGAAACAGCTGCATAGACAATGATGTTTATTTCACCGGAAAAGTACTATGATCAGGTTATAATAACTATTTTGTCTCTGCGTAAATTTAAATGTTATTAAGTACACAATTCTGTTTAGAAAAAATAAAAAAGGCTGGAAGTAAGAAGTCAATAGTATTAATTAAATGCAAGAGTCCTATAGGAAATATGAACGGTGCAATTTGCATCAACGAAACTTCAAAGCTGAAACTTCGACGTTCCTGCGGAGCGTGGATGCCTGGGTCCCTATATATAAGTTTGACAGGGTATCGGTGTAAAATTTTTTAATTTTATATCATTTAATAACTTTTTATTGGATAAGTATTTTATAAAATCCACCGTTAGATTAAAAGCTTATATCATGTAGATCACATGTCTCAAATTTCACAAAAATCCGAAATCATTTGAAACCTAATTGATATATATAAAAATTAACGGTATATGTACTTCTAAAATATGTAAAAATTGAGACTATTTGATTACATTCCAAATGATTTCGGATTTTTGTGAAATTTGAGACATGTGATCTACATGATATAAGCTTTCAATCTAACGGTAGATTTTGTAAAATACTTATCCAGTAAAAAGTTATTGAATGGTGTAAAACTAAAAAGTTTTACACCGGTGTAAAATAATCTCCTCTCTATAAGTTTATTTATTTTTATTCAATTTTTCTAATTATCATTCTTATTAATTTAAATTAAAAGTTTTATAAATATTCATTTTATTTACGAACTTGACATAAATCAAATCAATTTCAAATTAAAATAATTTATACACAAATATATTATAAAAGTTAATTATATAATTAAACAAAGTAAAAAATTATAAATAAAAAATATTTTTACGTAAATAAACCAAATATATATATATATATATATATATATATATATATATAAAACGAGAAAATTGGGACGTAGCAATGTAATTCCGCACTCTACATATTTAAATCTAATATTTATAAATAGACAACCATATTTTTATCATAGTATTCAAATACATATGCCTGTGCAAATTACTTTTCTTTAGCATTAAAACATCAAATCCAAACAACCATTAAATTTGAAAAAAGGGGACATTTACGGTGTCATGACTTCACTTACACATTTGTTGTTTAATCACTAATGGTGCCACCTTAAAGCTGCATAAGTATGTGGGGAAAAAGAATCTAAATAATACAATTTAAATAAAAAATTATCAATTTGGGATTGATTGAAAACTAATTACAAATATGAGATAGTTGGTCACGCCCAGAATTGGGCATGACTGGTCATGCCCAGAACCAAGCGTGACTAGGGGGACACTCACGCCTGGTTCTGAGCGTGATCTACTCCTGACACGTGTCATGCACAGATGGAGCAATGCGTATATAAACTTCGGATGGTCATAACTTTTGACTGGAATGTCTGATTGAGGCGTAGTTTGTATCAAAACGCTTGAAATTGAAAGGAGAAGCCCTAGAAAAATTTCCGAAGGGAATTTGGTCAAAAAGTTTTTCCAAAAAATGCTTCTAAGTGCCTCAAAATTATGATTTAATCTTTGAACATCTAAAAATTTTCTTGTTTTTACTTTTTAATTATTTAGTCAGTTAATTGCATGCTATTTTTTATTTTTTTAATTACATCTCTTAGTTTCGAGCGTTTTGACATATCGTACACCTCGATCGGACATTTCTCTCAAAAGTTAGATCATTTGAAAGATATTATGTACGTTATTTTTTAATGTTATTTTTCGTTATGTACATTTCTTGATTGTGTATTAAATTTGCATAATATTTGTAACGTACATAAACTCTAAAATGTTTATAATGATTGCCACATACATGTAATTTTTTCTAAAACATGTTTATAATGATATTATGTACATTTCTTGATTTTGTATTAAATTTGCATAATATTTGTAACATACATAAACTCTAAAATGTTTATAATGATTGCCATATACATGTAATTTTTTCTAAAACAATATTATAGATATTTTTTAGACAAAATAAAGTAGAAAATTAAAATATAAGAAAATGTTAATTTAAATTTTCTTGTCTTTTTTTATAAATAATTATCATAAATGCAAATTTAATTTTCTGTACTATTTTTAATTACATAAATGATATATCAATATAGTGGACATAAATGAAAAATTTGTTTTCTTTTTTAAGCTTTGAAAAAAAGTGAAACATCTTTTTATCAGAGCTTGATGCGTGTTGAAATACACAATTAGCAACTGTTATATATATATATATATATATATATATATATATTAATTGATGTATTCTTATTTTTATGAACATTTTTTGATGAAAAATAACATTAAAAAATAACATTCAATATATCTTTCAAATAGTCTAACTTTTAAGAGAAATGTCCGATCGAGGTGTACGATATGTCAAAACGCTCGAAATTAAGAGAGATAATTAAAAAAATAAAAAATAGCATGCAATTAACTGACTAAATAATTAAAAAAGTAGAAAACAAGAAAATTTTTAGATGTTCGAAGATTAAATCATAATTTTGAGTCACTTAGAAGCATTTTTTGGAAAAAATTTTTTGACCAAATCCCCTTCAGAAATTTTCCTAGGGCTTTTCCTCTCAATTTCGAACATTTTGACACAAACTACGCCTCAATCGGACATTCCAATCAAAAGTTATGACCGTCCGAAGTTTATATACGCATCGCTCCATCTGTGCATGACACGTGTCAGGAGTAGGTCACGCCCAGAATTGAAGTCACGCCTGGTTCTGGGCGTGACCAGTCATGCCCAGTTCTGGGCATGACCAACTGCCCCAAATTTGTAATTAGTTTCCAGACAGCTCAAATTGATAATTTTTTTATTTAAATTGCATTATTTAGGTTCTTTTGCCGGACATACTTATGCAACTTTAAGGTGGCAGCATTAGTGATTAAACATTGTAATTAGTTTCCAGACAGCCCCAAATTGGTAATTTTTATTTAAATTGTATTATTTAGGTTCTTTTGCCAAGCATGTCCTCTTTTGTTTATATATTCAATACATGAGAGGAAAGATTCAACAAAGAATTTTGAAAATAAGTTACGAGTACCATACTCTCCATCGCCTCTAAATTAAGAGTGGACTAGAAACAATTATGTGGCCAAAAATAAATCCCAATTCGACACTAATAGAATATAATTCCAATCAATTGTACTAGTCAGTCTTCCACATCTTGGCTTTGTCAGCAGTGCTGACTCTTTACCGTTTGGATTTTCAATCAATTGAGGATCGTGTAGCCCATCATTACCTTCAAAAGAAGAAGTTGAAAATGATTGAATTTGGGTACCAGTTGGGATCTTCCCCACCAAATGATTGAAAGAGAGATTTAAATATGAAAATAATGACAAACTTGCAAGTTGCATTGGAATTTCTCCACCCATAGAGATTTGCAAAAGGTCCAAAGACTCCTTTGTCTCAAGTTACCTATGGATGATGGAATTTCATCATACAAAGCATTGTTTAACAAGTTCAAGATATAGAGTTCTATGAAATCCATTAGCTCCTTTGGTACAAGTCCTTCAAAATGGTTGGATGAAAAATCAATGGATTGTCCAAATTTTAACCAACTCCATTTGTAAACCTTTGCTGATAACTATCACTCTATCTTGATAATATACATTACTCATTCACTACTAAAAAAAAAGCTTTTAACATCGTCAATTTAACATCAATTTTATAAAAATCGATGTTAACAAATATGTGGTAGCATTTTGTAAATAAAATGTCATCGTTAACATTGATTTTTGAAAAATCAATATTAACATAATGATTTTAACATCGATTTTAAGTATTTTACAAAATACCCTTGCAAGCTCATTTCTCGGTACCCCCCTCTCTCTCTCTCAACCCTTAGCCTCCCATTTCTCTCTCACCTTCCCAACATCCTGCTTGTGTCGTTCCTTTGTCCTTGGCTAACACAAATCCTCTTTGTCTCCTTCAACCTCGGATGGCCACTTGTAGGCTTGGGTAGGGTAGGGTCGCCAGAAGTCAAGGACAACGGGTCGCGCTGGATGGTTTAGCGAATGAAGATGGGAACCATTGAGATTCTCAGAGTAATTGCTTCCTTGTGCTGCTTTGGTGGTATATGTTATATTGAATAATATTATGTGTGTTAGATCTCAAAGTACCTAGTGGAGGCAAACGAAACTCGAGTAGCAGAAACAGAAAAGCAAAGACTAATGGTTCATATACCCCTTGATTAGGTGTGACAGAACACCAGAAGGAAAGAAGATGGACTTACGGGTAATTTTCGGCCCTGACCCTAGTGAAAATGAATGGAACACTTCAAAACAACCAAGAGGGGAGGTGAATTGGTTGAACCTTGGTAAATTAAAATTTTCAAATAAGAGTTTTTCCACAAGATCTTTATCACTTTAAAATGTTTTGAAACCAAGAATCATTTATTCAATCAAATTCCTCTGTCAAGAAATCAATGAGTAATACAAAACTTTCTATGCAAACAATTTGAATCACCACCAAAACAATTAAGAGATGAAGAGATAAGAAGAACGATTAGCCACTGATTTTTATACTGGTTCACTTCAAACACTATGAAGCTACATCCAGTTCTTCCACTCAACACTAGAGTAAAGTTCCACTATTGCAAAAATATTCTTACAAGATATTACAAGCCTCTCTTTATCAACCCTAGATAAAGTTCAGAAGTCTAAAACACTAATAGACCCATAGAGACCAAACCCAAACTGAGAACACTACTCAGCTTCCCTTAGAGAAACACTATCTCTAATCATGTAAGAAAACTCATTTACAATAGACTAATCTTTACATAATTCAATTAAAAGAATTACACCTTCAAAGAATAAGGAAAGATTTCACCTGATAATCCAAAGAACATATGCATGTGAATGATCCAATCAGGTTGAAAGAAAGATTACAGACTCAATGCATTCCTTTCCTTAAGCTTTGAAAACCAATGATGCTTCACTCTTCAAATCAATAACGCATGCGAATTTGTGAAGCCTAAATGTGTTTTGAAACTTAGAAAACTCACTAAAGAAAGCTTATGAACGTTTGAGATTGCCCAGTATTCGAAAAATTCAAAGTTACAAAGAACAGGGCTATGGGTTCTATTTATAACATCTTTCTAACTGAAAATAATCGATTAAACACGCTCCTGTAATCGATTATTTCGCATATGTAATCGATTAATTCAAGAATGTAATCGATTAAAATGCTCCTGATATGTTCAGGGTTTGAGCTATGAACAATGTAATCGATTATTCCGTGGAGTAATCGATTAAGACAGACAAACATATTTTTCTTAATACACTATGTAATCGATTACAAAATTTGGTAATCGATTAAGCCAGTCAGTACTCTATTCTCAAATGTACTATGTAATCGATTAAAACGACATGTAACCGATTAAACCAGTAGAACATGTTTCTCATAGGCATAGATGTAATCGATTACGAATTTTTGTAATCGATTAAGGCAGTCAGCATGATTTTCTTATTTAAGCCTATGTAATCGATTAAATCGATATGTAATCGATTACAATGTTCTTGATTTGTTTTCCAAAAGGCACGAAGAACAAAATAATCGATGCTATCAGTGTTGTAATCGATTAATGCAGTAAAACATCATTTTTCCAAAAACTTAGCTTTTTAAATGCCTTACTTGTTAATTGCTTTAACTTAGACCTTTAATCTAACAATCCTAGATGAATGATTATGCATGATATGCTTTTGGATTATCAGATTACAGAACTTTCCTTTTACATGAATCAAATTGATCTTCATGGCTTTTTGACATTTTTCCAATGAGGCATGTTGAAAGCACAAAACCACCAAAGCTTGATCCTTGTTCATTCATGCATGGCTCCTCTTGAATCAATAATCTCCCCCTTTTTGGCTTTAAACATGCCAAATCTTCAATTTGATTAAGCTCAGATACTTGGAGATTAATTGAGGTTTCCATTGATGAACTTCAAGCTTAAAACCTGAAAAATTTCAAATGCCTTTTGCCAAGTAACAAGTTTTAAAGCATATGTGATTCATGAGACTTCAACTAAGCTTTATACTATTCCATTAAGTTCCTTTTTACACCTTAACTCCCCCTAAATTCCAGCACACATTCAAATCAAATTTTGGGCAAAAAAATTGAACAAAAAACAGGGGCAAACAGAGTACATTCGAAATCACTCCCCCTTAATCAATTCTCCCCCTATTTGGCTTGTTAAAAGTCAAAAACAATATAAGCACATCGGATATTGAACTGGAATTGCATAATTCATTAGAATTAGGTGTCATAGGGAGCATTACATAGTGAAAAGAAACATATACAACAAAAAACTGAAACAAAACAAACATGAAAACTAAAATAATAAAACTAAACACAATCTAAGCAATCCTAGAATTCAACAGAGGCATTGTCATTCATGTTGGCCTCAATTGAATCCAATCTTTCTCTAATTTCTTCTAAGGCTTCATGAGTTTCAGCCTTGAAGTCTTCTTGGAGCTTGAGCATGTTATCCATCTTTTGAATCATCAATGATTCAAAGTCAGAGAAGGCTAGCTGTGCAGGCTGTGCAGGCTGTTGCTGTTCCTCATCTTCTGAATCAGCAGCCATTTCTTCTCCTTGTGAAGCAGCTCCAACTTGATTAGCCATCACCCAGCCATTGGGTGTCTTCCTCATACCCATCTTGGTCAAATGTTTCTCTTTAATTTGGCTGTTGGATGAGTTTGTGTTGTCTACAAGTTCATTCTTAGCATCAATGTTGAAATGATCAATCAGCCTAGAGACAAATACATGATATGGGAAAGGGTAGTTCACAAGTCTTTTGGACTTAAGCATGATCTCTTCAATAATGAGCACCCAGTTCATAGGAATATGGTTTTTTAGCCCATATACCAACTGAAGATCCTCATCAATTGCTTGGGCATGGTTGGTTGCTCTAGGGGTTATTACATATGTGATTATGTAATGTAGGAGCCTATCCTCAGCAGTCAAAGGACCTGTACCCAGCCTAGTCCTAAGCCTCATATGAGGATCATGAAGCATTTCTCTGTAGGTGTCCATTTTGCTATAGCCCTCAGGATCTTCATCAAATCTCCTAACACCCTCACACATTACCCTGGCAACTGTTTCCCAAATCTCAGGGGTTACAATCATTTCTACTCCCTTAACTTTGGATTTGATAGCCCCTTACATTGAACCCTTCAAGCAAGTATAGAAAACTTTCACTAAATCAGGGTAGAAGGTACCCTTCATTTCTAAAAACCTTCTCAGCCCTTGGGCTTCAAGGTAGGTTGGAAACTGAAAACCCTCCCGTATGAACCAATCAAGTTCAAGATATTTGGGAGAGGCCACTGGTTTAGTGGCATTGAATTGTAGGTAGTTGATTTTGTCACTTTCAAAGGAAAACCATAAATCTAACCTATTGGCAGGTTGAGGAGGAGGTGGGTTAGATGAGGATTCCCCAGCTTTTCTCTTAGTAGTTCTAGATCTCTTAGGTGTTAGGTTTGACATGGTTACACAGAGAGAGATTTGACAAAAATAGGGCTTAAGAAAAACTCAGAAAGTGCAGAGAGATAGATAGACAAGGTGCAACTTTTCTAAGGCTTGTAATCCTCTATTTATAGGCACAAATCAGACCCTAAACGTCCAAAAATTCAAAAATATAACTGTTGGTGACAGTTTAATGACATTGGGTGCGTTTTAAAACTGATTGGGTAGTTAAATAACCCATAAAAACCTGTCAGGTAACGTTCAATAGCATGAATAATCGATTATTTCGTTAAGTAATCGATTATTCCAGAGCAATTAGGCTTTTGAAAAACACATGATAATCGATTATTTTATTAAGTAATCGATTATTTGATCCTCAGCCAGAGGTTGAAGATGACTAGTAATCGATTAATGCTTGCAGTAATCAATTATATGACTTATTTTATGAATTATACTGGTAACAGGGCATAAGTAATCGATTATCCTGAGTAGTAATCGATTATTCCAGTGAGCCTTATATCTTCTAGTGGTGAAGGTAATCGATTACAAGGCTTAAGTAATCGATTATCACAGTCAGACATGCATTCAATCACAGAATTTTAATAAGTGTAATCGATTATCCCGATGTGTAATCGATTATTCCAGAGATAGGTTAATTCTTGTTATACAAAGAATAATCGATTACCATCTGTGTGTAATCGATTACATGAGTACAAATTTCATACAGGATGTGATTTTTGATGCAATTAATTGATTAATTCGTGCTTTAATCGATTATTACAGTCAATTCAACAGATGCAGAGCATTTTAGCAGCTTTTTGGAATGTTCCAAACAATCAAACGTTTTGTGCAACATATGGCTTTAATTCATCATACAAAATGCATATAGAACAAGATAGATAATGTTACTTTCATCTAGAATGCCTAGCATGTTCCTAAGAGTATAAAATCTATCCCTTGATAATGGTTTTGTGAAAATATCAGCAAGTTGGTTATTGGTGTCAATAAATTCTACCTTTATGTTACCTTTTTGAACCTGATCCCTAAGGAAATGATGTCTGATCTCAATATGCTTTATCCTTGAATGCATAATTGGATTCTTTGATATGTTTATAGCACTTGTATTATCACATAGCAGTGGAATCTCATTCAGTTCTACTCCATAGTCTTGCATTTGTTGTTTAAGCCACAAGTTTTGTGCACAACAACTTCCAACTGAGATGTATTCTGCTTCAACAGTAGATAATGCAACACATGATTGTTTCTTGCAATGCCATGAGATTAATGAACTTCCTAGAAGATGACAAGTGCCACTTGTGCTTTTTCTATCTAATTTGCAACCTGAAAAATCAGAATCAGAATATCCAACAATATTGATAGAAGCACCTTTTGGATACCAAAGACCAACTCTAGGTGTAGCTTTGAGATATTTGAGAATCCTTTTGACAGCAATAAGATGAGACTCCTTGGGATTTGCTTGATATCTTGCACATAAGCAAACACTTAGCATTATATCAGATCTACTACCTGTTATAAAGAGCAAGGATCCAATCATTCCTTTGAACTTAGACTCATCAACTTTCTTTCCACTTTCATCTGAATCAAGATAAGTTGATGTAGCCATGGGAGTTGAAGCATCCTTGCTTTTCTCCATCTCAATTTTTTTGATTATTTCAAGACAATATTTGGATTGGTTGAGAAAGGTTCCATTCTTCATTTACTTTATTTGAAGTCCTAGGAAGAATGTTAGTTCACCCATCATTGACATTTCAAATTCTTTCTGCATAGCTGATGAAAAATCCTTGCACAACAAGTGATTAGTAGAACCAAAAATTATATCATCCACATACACTTAAACCAATAAGAAATCATTGCCTTGCCTTTTGATAAACAGAGTTTTATCAACACTGCCCCTTGTAAAAGATTGATCAAGCAAAAATTTGCTTAACCTTTCATATCATTGTCTAGGAGCTTGTTTCAAACCATAAAGTGCCTTTTTCAATTTAAAAACATAGTTTGGATGTTTGAAATCAGTAAAACCAAGAGGTTGTTCAACATATATGTCCTCCTCAATGTATCCATTCAAAAATGCACTTTTTTGAAAAAGTTTGAAATTCATGAGACATGCATATGCAAGTAATAACCTGATTGCTTCCAATCTAGCAACTGGAGCAAAAGTTTCTTCATAATCTATGCCTTCTTCTTGGTTATAGCCTTTAGCCACCAATCTAGCTTTATTTCTGACTATGATTCCACTCTCATCAAGTTTATTTCTAAAAATCCATTTAGTGCCCATGGGTTTAAGAGATGAAGGTATAGGAACAAGTTCCCAAACTTCATTCCTCTTAAACTGATTGAGCTCATCATGCATGGCATGCATCCAATGTTCATCGTTCAAGGCTTGATCAATGTTCTTTGGTTCAATTTGAGAAACAAAAGCCATATCACAATATAGGTTCTTTAGTGAAGATCTAGTAGATACTCCCTTTGAAACTTCACCTATGATGTTGTCAAGTGATAAATCTCTTGTTGTTCTCCAATCCTTAAGCACTTGAACAGGGGTTGTGGATTTTGCTTCAGCACTTGGTTCTTCAATTTTGGTTGAGGATTTGTCTATTTCAATTAATTCTTCCAGCTGACCAGCATCACCATCAATTTCTTTTTCCTCCTTAGAGGGATTAGTTTCATCACAAATCACATGTACAGATTCTTCAATGCACATTGTTCTTTTATTGAATACTCTATAAGCCTTGCTATGCAATGAATATCCAAGGAAAATTGCTTCATCTGCCTTAGCATCAAATTTTCCAAGTGATTCTTTACCATTGTTCAGTATAAAGCACTTGCTGCCAAATACTCTTAAATGAGAAATGTTAGGCTTTCTACCTTTGTATAGCTCATAAGGGGTTTTCTTTAAAGTAGGCCTTATAAGTAATCTATTCAAAGTATAACATACAGTGCTTACAGCATCAGCCCAAAAATACTCAGGTAAATTTGACTCATTAAGAAGTGTCCTAGCACCTTCTTCAAGAGATCTACTTTTCCTCTCCACAACACCATTTTGTTGGAGTGTTCTTGGAGCTGAAAAATTGTGGTTAATTTCATTTTCCTCACAGAATTTTTCAAAATGTTCATTTTGGAATTCACCACCATGATCACTTCTTATTGAAACAATTTTACATCCTTTCTCATTTTGAGTAAGCTTGGCCATTTTTCTAAAAGCAAGGAAAGCATCACTCTTGGATTTCAAAAATAGAGTCCAAGTATATTTAGAGTAATCATCCACAATCATAAGTCCATAATAATTCCCACCTAAACTCATAGTTCTAGAAGGACCAAACAAATCAATGTGAAGAAGTTCAAGTGGTCTAGAGGTGGAAACAATGTTTTAACTTTGAAAAGAGTTCTTTGTTTGTTTCCTCTTTCGACAAGCATCACAAAGTTTGTCCTTCTCAAATTTGAGTTTGGGTAATCCAATTAATAAATCTTTTCTAATGAGCTTGTTCATGTGATGCGTGTTTATGTGACTTGCTCTTCTATGCCACAACCAAGTTTCATCAACTTTGCTTATTAAGCAAGAAGATTTATGAAATAATGCATGATCAATTGAAAGTACATATATATTACCTTTCCTTTTACCTATGTGCAGTACCTCACCATTTTTATCATCAGAAATTATGCAGCATTCTTTGTTGAAATTCACTTTAAAGCCTTTGTCGCATAACTGATTTATGCTTAACAAATTATGCTTTAATCCATCTACATACAACATATTTTTTATCTTGGCCTTGAAGCTGTCTCCAATATTACCTTCTCCAATTATTTTCCCTTTATTATTATCTCCATAGGTGACATATCCTCTTTCTTTTAAAGTCAAATTTGAGAGTAGGGACATGTCTCCAGTCATGTGTCTAGAGCATCCACTGTCAAGATACCAAGTTGATGTTCTAGCTCTTAGACAGAACAAAATGCAAATAAAATGCAATCTCCATTAGGCACATAGAATTTCCTAGCATAGCATTTAAATGATGTGTGCCCCTTTTTCATACAATAGTTGCAAGTGATAGATTTTGAAGTTTTCCCAAAACCAGAATTTTGATTGATCCTTGAATTCTTTTGCCACTTTTGATTCTTCTGTTTTGGAGGTACAAAAACTGTTTTACCAAATGTTTTTGAGCCATGTTTATACCCCAAACCAGAAGTATCGCCAACATACTTTTGCACACTTAACATTTCAGCCAAGTTGCATTTTCCCTTGTAAAACTTTCTCAAGAGATCAATCAAATCACTGTTTTTGGCTAAAACCAACATATATTTTTCACCTTGACTTTGTTTATACTCATCAAAATCCTTTTGAAGCAATTTATACTTGTCAACAGTGCTAGAGGAAGAAGCACACACACATCCATTCAATTTGTAACTTGAAACAAGTTTTTCATTTTCTTCTTTCAAGTTGCAAATCTCATTTTGCAATTCAGTAATTTTTTCAATATGCCATCTAAGATTTCCTCTGAGCTTATTATTGGATTTTGCAAGTCTTTGGGCTTCCTCATGCATTTCTTGAAAAGCATGAATAGC
>PYAF01001217.1:821194-831428 GCA_007407185.1 Glycine tomentella | reverse complement strand
CATTTTGCAATTCAGTAATTTTTTCAATATGCCATCTAAGATTTCCTCTGAGCTTATTATTGGATTTTGCAAGTCTTTGGGCTTCCTCATGCATTTCTTGAAAAGCATGAATAGCTTGATCAAGTTCAGAATTTACCTCATCTCCATCACTTAGCAAGTCATCATCATCTTCATTGATGGTGGAGGTGAGACACATGTTAACTTCTTCATTTTCTGTGGAAGAATTTGAAGTTGTTGACTCATTATCTTCCCAAGCTATGTATGCTCTTTTGGCTTTTCCTTCCTTTTTCATCTTGCCTTCACCTTGTTGCTTCCTCAAGTAGATTGAGCATTCAGATTTAATGTGCCCTGGTTTGCCACACTTAAAGCATGTGAAATTGTTGTCAATATTCTTGTTGAGGTTGTTGTTGGTGTTGTTGTTTTTGCTGCCTTTGGTGAACCTTTTATTCTTGTTTTTCTTCAGAAATTTGCTGAACTTTCTGACCACCAAGTTTACATTATCTTCATCATCCTCTTTACTTGTTTCCTCTTCCTTTTCAGGCTATGCTTCTTGTTTTCTTTTCTGCATCTTCACAAGATGTTAATTGTGACATTTCTAATTCATATTCAAGAAGCTTACCAAATAGTGCAGCCATAGACATCTTTGATAGATCCTTAGACTCCTTGATTGCTGTAACTTTTGGTTGCCAAGGTCTTGTCAAACACTTCAATATTTTGATGTTTAATTCTTTAGTGTCAAAGACCTTTCCAAGACTCAAAAGGTGATTTACAATGTGAGTAAATCTGGTCTGCAGCTGAGAAATGCTCTCATTGGTGTTCATCTTGAACATTTCATACTCATGGATCAAAGCATGCTTCCTTGATCTTCTAACTTCCTTAGTTCCTTTATGAGTAATTTACAGCATCTCCCACATTTCTTTTGCACTTGTGCATCTCACAGTCCTGAAAAATTCATCAGAGAAAAGTGCAGAGGTGATAATATTTTTAGCTTTAAAATCATATTGTGCAGCCCTTTGTTCAGCCTCAGTCATCTCATCCCATTCTTTGGGAATCAACTCATTTGCTACAGTTTTCTTTGGAATAAAAGGACCTTTCTCTATTGCATTCCATGCTCCTGGGTCATTTGATTGAATAAAGATCTTCATTCTATTTTTCCAAAAACTGAAATGTTCCCCTTCAAACATAGGAGGTCTGTTTAAAGAAGCACCCTCCTTAAAGGTTATTTGTGAAGTATTCATGTTTCTTTTTGAAAAGAAAAAGTGATCTTAAGTAACTTTCAAGAACCAGCTCTGATACCAATTGAAAATGAATGGAACACTTCAAAACAATCAAAAGGAGGGGGTGAATTGGTTGAACCTTGGTAAATTAAAATTTTCAAATCAGAGTTTTTCCACAAGATCTTTATCACTTTAAAATGTTTTGAAACCAAGAATCATTTATTCAATCAAATTCCTCTGTCAAGAAATCAATGAGTAATACAAAACTTTCTGTGCAAACAATTTGAATCACCACCAAAACAATTGAGAGATGAAGAGATAAGAAGAAAGATTAGCCACTTATTTTTATATTGGTTCACTTCAAACACTATAAAGCTACATCCAATTCTTCCACTCAACACTAGAGTAGAGTTCCACTATTGCAAAAATATTCTTACAAGATATTACAAGCCTCTCTTTATCAACCCTAGATAAAGTTCAGAAGTCTAAAACACTATTAGACCCTTAGAGACCAAACCCAAACGGAGAACACTACTCAGCTTCCCTTAGAGAAACACTATCTCTAATCATGTAAGAAAACCCATTTACAATAGACTAATCTTTACAAAATTCAATTAAAAGAATTACACCTTCAAAGAATAAGGAAAGATTTCACCTGATAATCCAAAGAACATATGCATGTGAATGATCCAATCAAGTTGAAAGAAAGATTACAGACTCAATGCATTCCTTTCCTTAAGCTTTGAAAACCAATGATGCTTCACTCTTCAAATCAATAACGCATACGAATTTGTGAAGCCTAAATGTGTTTTGAAACTCAGAAAACTCACTAAAGAAAGCTTATGAACGTTTGAGATTGACCAGTATTCGAAAAATTCAAAGTTACAAAGAACAGGGCTATGACTTCTATTTATAACAACTTTCTAACTAAAAATAATCGATTAAACACGCTCCTGTAATCGATTATTTCGCATATGTAATCGATTAATTCAAGAATATAATCGGTTAAAATGCTCCTGATATGTTCAGGGTTTGAGCTATGAACAATGTAATCGATTATTCCGTGGAGTAATCGATTAAGACAGACAGACATGTTTTTCTTAATACACTATGTAATCGATTACAAAATTTGGTAATCGATTAAGCCAGTCAGTACTCTATTCTCAAATGTACTATGTAATCGATTAAAACGACATGTAACAGATTAAACCAGTAGAACATGTTTCTCATAGGCATAGATGTAATCGATTATGAATTTCTGTAATTGATTAAGGCAGTCAGCATGATTTTCTTATTTAAGCCTATGTAATCGATTAAATCGATATGTAATCGATTACAATGTTCTTGATTTGTTTTCCAAAAGGCACGAAGAACAAAATAATCGATGCTATCAATGTTGTAATCGATTAATGCAGTAAAACATCATTTTCCAAAAACTTAGCTTTTTAAATGCCTTACTTGTTAATTGCTTTAACTTAGACCTTTAATCTAACAATCCTAGATGAATGATTATGCATGATATGCTTTTGGATTATCAGATTACAGAACTTCCCTTTTACATGAATCAAATTTATCTTCATGGCTTTTTGACATTTTTCCAATGAGGCATGTTGAAAGCACAAAACCACCAAAGCTTGATCCTTGTTCATTCATGCATGACTTCTCTTGAATCAACACCTGGCATCGTCGGTGCTTTCTTCGACGCCATATGGTGGATCCGGCTTGACGCAATCATTTGTAGCTTCGTTGTTCCCTTCCTTCACTACCTTCCCGGTGAGTGCTCAATTTCTCATTTCATCTTTCTCTTTTTTAGTTTTATTAAGGTTTATATTATTCAATTTCGCTTTTGATTAAAGGAATTTCGCATCATTTGTAGCTTTGATGTTCAATTACGTTAGAAAAGAAGACATCTATTATTCTCCATATGACGAAGGCGAGTGGAGTTACTTAATTAATTGCCTTTCTGTTATCTACCTTTAATTTATTTAAATTCAAATCAACCATTTGATTTTTCGAAGCTCTTAACTGCTGAAATTAATCAAGCATCGGTAAGGTTTGCTTCATTGGTCATATATTGGGAAGAAATTCTAGATTGACGATTCATCACGTTATTGGCTCGTAAGGTATAGGTTTTCTTAAGGTTGGACATGATTGTGGAGCGTTAGTGACTGGAGTAGTATTTTGAGTTAGTTTACTTTATGAGTCTTGAACTTGTTATAAGTTAGTTAGAAACAAAGGAATGTGAATAATGTGATCATTCGCCAGATGCTGGGTTTGCTCAACATACTGTCTATCTCTGTTTCTATGAACTATATTTCTTTTGCAGTGAATTTATGTTTCCTGAGGTATCAAGTAATTTTTAGAATAATTTTGCAAGAAATGTTGATGTTATTGTACTTGTATGTCTGAAGTGTGTTTGTGCATGTATGTGTCCAAATTATTAAATTCAAAGAATAATTGAGTAGTAGTATGCTTGGTCTTTAAACGTTACTACTGAATTATTTATATGGTTCTTTGTGTTTTTATTTGAGTAGTAGTGTGTTTATGATAAATTTGCCCCTTCAGTTTGATTGGAGTTGCAGGTGTTTTGTAGTGTGTTTTTGTCTTAATATATAAACAGAAGTTCGTGCGAGGTTTATATATATATATATATATATATATATTGAAATTTGAAACCCCTTGAATTGAAAGAAACTCGCTTGTAAGTTGTAATGGAACACATTTGAAAGCATGTGATGCTATTCTGCTATGTGTTGTTGCTTCATCATCATCTTCTTATGGTCAATGCAGAACACCAAAGAAACTCCTATCATACAGGTATTGCTCATTTTATATCGATCATATAGTTGTGATTTTGTCTAAACTAAGTGCTTGGTACTGCTTAATTATTTTAGTTATTTATAAAGTATATATATGATTCAGAATTTAACAAACTCTAGATCATAATCATGTATAACAATAATAATAATAATAATAATAATAATAATAATAATGATAATAATAGTAGTAGTAGTAGTTGAAAATTGGACCTGTATCAGTAAGAGAGGTCAGGAAAGAGAAAGCAAATTTATGAAGAAAAAAAGTTTCTTTTTAGTTAGGTCAGCCAACTTGGTTTTTGTTTCCATGGATTAATTAATTGTGTACGAATTCTGAAGGTAACATAAACTTGTGATCATGATCAGAAGGAAAAGAAACTAAACTTTAATTTTTCCTTTAAAAAAATATTATGAATTTTATAGTATTTTTATATTTGATCTATAGAAGAGAAGAACATTAAAGAAAATAAGAAAGAGTTTTGCTTTTGCATATGAATTACTGTCATCATAGTGATAGATATTGGATCAGGCGGAGAAGAAAAAGAGACTATTTATTGAAGTTGGGAGAATAATCTCCTGCAGTTACAAGTGTGATTTCAAGGTCACAACCTTCAACTACCAATCAGGTCCCTTTTACATTTAGCTCCGTTCTTTTTATAGCTTCCCTCCCTTTAAGTTTGTTATAACTAACTAACCATTAGTTACACTGACTACAATAACTGCCAAAATGCTTATTACACCCTTCTAGTATATATTTTCCCCCACCTATTACTTCTATCAGTACCCTCCCTTTCAAGATGGACCATTTCTCAAGGTCTAGGTGAGGAAAAACCTTCTACAACTCCTCAGCTAATTCCCAGCTGCTGACACCCTGTGCTGCATAACCCTCTCTGGTTGTATTTGCAGTTCCCAATTCTTATTCAAAGTTGTTGGTAAAAGTTGGGGATAACAAGTGTCCTTAATAGATTTCTTGAGTAAAGAAATATAAAAATTGGATGGATCTTACTGCCTTTTGGAATAAGCAACCTCTCCAATTCTTTGTATGACCTTATAAGGTCCATAAAACCTAGGACTCAATTTCTCATTAGGTTTCTTAGCCAAGGACTTCATTCTATATGGCTGCAACTTCAAAAATACCCAATCCTCCTCCTGAAAACTCACCTCCCTTCTATGCTTGTTAGCATACTTCTTCATTTGATCTTGAGCCTTTAGCAGATTACTCCTTAGATCCTGCAATAGTGTTCATCTGATTAATTTCTTTCAGCTTAGAAGGAATATCAACCCCCTTGACTAATAAAGGTTGCAGCTGCACATAAAAAGCCTGAAAAGGAGACATATTAGTTGAAATATTAAAATTGGTGTTAAACCCAAAATTCAAACCAAGATAAATAAATGGTTTGGCCATTGCTTTGGTTTGCTGCCAATCAGACACCTCAAATAAGCTTCTAAACATCTATTAGCCACCTTAGTTTGGCCATTTGTCTATGGATGATAGACAGTGCTCATTTTCAATTGAGTCCCAACCCTCCTAAACAACTCTTTCCAAAACAAGCTCATGAACACTTTGTGTCTATCAGAAATTATGGATGATGGAAATCCATGTAATTTTATTACTTTGGCAATGAAAATTTCAGCTACTTCCTTAGCTGTGTAAAGGTGACTAAGAGCAAAAAAATGAGCATACTTAGTCAACCTCTCAATGACCACCGAAATAGTGTCCTTACCTTTAGCCTTTGGCAACCATCTAATGAAATCCATAGCAATATCAGACCATACCCTTGTAGGAACAGGTAATGGTTGCAACAACCCTGTTGGTGCCAAATTACTAGCCTTATTTCTCTTATAGATCTCGCATGCAATCACATACTCTCCAATTGTCTTCTTCATACCTTGTCAATACACTACTGCAACCACTCTTTTAAAAGTTCTAAAAAATCCTGAATGTCCCCCCCCCACAGGAGAATCATGCAACTCCTTTAAAATCAGAGGAATTCTAGCATAAGTTTTTGCTAGTACCAGCCTTTCTTGTAAAACAATCTCCCTCTGTGTATATTGTACCTTGTCTTCTCAGTTATCTTGGACACCAAGCCCTGAAAAATCTCATACATTTGAGGATCAACTTGCATCTCCTCCTCCCAATCACTCCATTCTTCATCTTGCACCACTGAAATTGTCTCAAATGAAAACTTCCTGGAGAAAGCATCAGCTACTACATTGTCTTTTCTTGGCCTGTATTGAATATCAAAATCATATTCAATTAACTTAGTGGCCCATTTAAACTGCTTTTTACTCAATAACCTTTGCTCATTTAAGAACTTTAAACTTTTTTCATCAGTTCTAATAATGAAATATTTTCCAAGCAAACAATGTCTCCACTTTTTAACTACCAACACCACAGCCATCAACTCCCTCTCATATACTGATTTAAACTTTCCCTTTTCTGATAAAGCCTTACTCCAAAATGCTAGAGGTCTGTCTTCTTGCAACAACACTTCTCCTAAACCATTTCCAGAAGCATCAATTTCTAATATATATATATTTTTTTTGGAAAATTCGGTACTCCTAGAATGGGCAGCTGCTGCATTACTACCTTAAGCTTTTCAAAAGCTTTGAGTGCCTCCTCCTCCCACAGAAAAGCATTATTTTTCAACATAGCATTTCAGGGTTGTGTTCCCATACCCTTTTACAAACCTCCTATAATAACCTGTCAAACCTGAAAAACCCCTTAACCCTTTGACATCTTTAGAAACAAGCTAGTTAGCCATTGCTACCACTTTGTTTGGATCAGCTTCTACCCCTTCAGCTGAAATTACATGTCCCAAATATTACAAGGATTGCTGGCCAAAATTACATTTTTTTTCTTATTTATATGCAACTCTTGTTGCTGTAATACTTGTAGCATTGCTTTTAAATGCATGGAATGCTCCTCAAGACTGCTATTGTAAATCAGTATATCATCAAAGAACACCATAGCAAACTGTCTCAAGAAAGGTCTAAGTACCTGATTCATGAGTGCTTGAAAGGTGGATGGTGCATTGGTTAGCCCAAATGGAATCACCAAGAACTCATAGTGACCCTCATGAGTTCTGAAAGCTGTCTTGTGCACATCCTCTATCTTCATTCTGATTTGATGATACCCTGCCCTCAAATCCAGTTTTGAAAACCATGCATCCCCCAATCTCATCCAACAATTCTTCAATAATAGGTATAGAAAATTTGTCTGGCACAGAAATTTTATTAAGTGTCCTATAATCTACACAAAACCTCTAACTCCCATCCTTTTTCTTTACTAAAATTACAGGGCTAGCAAAAGGACTGATGCTTGTTCTTATAATTCCAGCAGTCAGCATATCTCCCACCAATTTTTCAATCTCATCCTTCTGATAACGAGTATACTTGTAAGGCCTCAAATTTGGTATTTTGCTTCCAGGTTGCAAATTGATTGCATGATCCCTTTCTCTGAGTTGAGGTAGCCCTTGAGGTTCCTTAAAAACCTCCCTAAACTGTTGCAACAACTGTACCAGTGATTCAGCAACTGCTTATGCCTTCCCCTCTCCTTCTATGGACTTCAATTCTATCATAAACCCTTACTCTACCTCCAACATAGTATATCTAATCAGTTTTCTACTTATGGCAACCTTGATCAATTCAGGTTCAGTCCTTAATACTATTCTTCTGTTCTACACCTTCACAGCTAATGTCAATTGATCAAAATTAGCTTCTACTTCCCCCAATCTTGCTAACCACTCCACTCCTAACACCACGTCAGCTCCCCCTAATTCAAACAGATAACAATTTTGCACAACTTGCAATTCTTGCAACTCAATTTGAAGGGACTTACATACCCTTTGGTAGCTCACCTTGTGACCATCTCCTACCTCTACAGAATAAGCTTGTATAGGAGTGACTTCTAATTCCAATTCCTTTACCAATTTCATGGATATGAAATTGTGAGTTGCTTCACAATCAATCAACACCACTACCTTCTTGTTTTTTATCTTTCCCCACAGCTTGAGAGATTTCTTGGAGGTAAATCCTTCAATACTATGCAAGGAAAGATGATGCACTTCCTCTTCTTCTTCATCCTTAACCTCTACTTGATCCCTCCTTTTATCTTCATCCTGCTCCTCCTCCATGATCATCAATCTTAGTTTTTTGTTTTTGCAAACATGAGTTGGATGGTACTTTTCATTCCAAGTAAAACACTCCCCTTTTCTCATATTTTCATTTACCTCCATAGGAGATAATCTATGGAAGTTTTTCTTTCTATTCAGAGGCTCCCCTCTTGTTTTAGCTCCCCTAACAGCTTCCAACAGCCTACCACTCCCCTGCTTCCATTCTTTCCCACTTCTTGGACCTGAAAAACTAGGCCTTGGGAATTGAGGCACCCATTTCCAGTTCTGGGTAAATTTCCCAGAATTCTATTCTTTTCTTCAACTTGCCTTGCTTTTAACATGGTGTCCAGCAATGTTCTGGGCTCATGTATGTAGCCTGACCTTCATCCCAATCTCTTCTTTCAACCCATTCACAAACACCTCCATTAAAAAAATTTCCCCCAATCCTTTCCTTGCTCTCACATGCTTCTCAAAGAGCCCAATGTACTATTGCATTGTATCCTCCTGTTTCAAAGCCAGTAAAGCCTGAAAAGGACTTCCCAAATTCCTGCTTTGAAACATCTGCACTAAGGCAGTCTTGAATTCTTCCCAAGACTGGTGCGAGCTTCAAGACTCCCACCACTGGAACCAGGCCAGTGCTTCCCCATCCATGGCTACCAAGATTGCTTCCAACTTCTCATCCTCCCTCACTGCCTGAAGCCGAAAATACCTCTAAATCCTTGACACCCAGCCCACTAGGTCCTCCTTCGTGAAAACAAGCATTTCGATATGCCTTTATTGTCACGCCCCACCGTCATCTCCTTCTCGATTCTTTCCTTTCGCCCCCTTCCCCTGAACTTGCTCGTTCATCGTCGGCGTCTCCCAGGCCGCGATGAGCTTTTGCAACATACCTTTATAGCCTCGCGATTCAGCTCCGTAACCTCTTGGGTTTCCTCCACTGCGTGTTCAAGAGCCTCTATGCGTGCATCCATCTTGTTACTGTTCTTCGATCCCATTCACCCCTCCAGCCCCAAGATTGGAGCGATGATACCAGTGATAGATACTGGATCAGGTAGAGAAGAAAAAGAGACTCTTTATTGAAGTTTGGAGAACAATCTTCTACAATTACAAGTTTGATTTCGAGATCACCACCTCCAACTACCAATCAGGCCCCCTTTACATTTAGCTCCCCTCTTTTTATAGCTTCCCTCCCTCTAAGTCTGTTATAACTGATTACAATAACTACCAAAATGCTTATTACACCCTCCTAGTATATATTTTCCCACACCTATTACACCTATCACAAACATTCAATACCCTTTTTCTATGCAAGCATCATATAAGTTTTAATTTAACTTTTTTCTTTAAATATGTGGATGACACATATTATTCTCAACTTAAAAAGAAAGCAACCATTTTTATGTTTTTAGTAAAAAGAAATTATACCGTGTATCATATTGTTTACCCTTGTCATGCTCATATGATAGCTAGCTATTTCTTGGGGTGTATTCTTCGATCTTCTTATAGGGTGGTGGAGCTAGTCAGATAGTTGATTCTCAAGTGTGAATTTTTTAATTTCTAATTAATTAGCTTTATTAATATAAAAATTTTACGGTTTAATTTTTTTTCTTGAAACCGTTATTTAATTTATAAAACATTTTGAAATAGTCATTTAATTTTATTATAGTTGTTAGTTTCATGACAAATTATTTTAGATTCTTTACTATTGATTTTTTCTTGTTTACTCAAAAAAAAAATTCAAAAGAACTTTTTACTCCCTTATGTTCCTTTTTTATATATAAAACTCAATTATTTAATTATTAAGATTAAGAAAAATAATTAATTTAATTGATAATAATAAATTTATCTTAAATTTATAATTTTTTCTAAAATTACCATTGTCATTAATGTAACGCCTCTCTTTTTTTCACTCGTGCTTGATTGATTTTTAATTAAAATCTCGTGTCCACTTGGTATTAAAATTAGATTAGTATAAATTTTTCACGTAAATTTATTTCGCTTTGCTTTGCTGATTCTATGATTCGTAGGTAACATAAATAATTATTCTCACCACGATTCATTTATAATGAGTAACATAGTTAAATAC
>PYAF01001217.1:769811-786029 GCA_007407185.1 Glycine tomentella | reverse complement strand
CTACCCCACTGAACCCTAAACCTTAATTATTTAACCCTTATACAATAACCACACATTAACCCTAAATTCAAAATGCTAATCATTTTATCCAAAAACTACAGTCCCAAACACCTAAACAATTTTGTATCTACCTAATTTTTTTGTCATTACCAAATTAATGTCATACTAACATTTTTCTAATATATATATATATATATATCGTAACCTAACATCTTTTGCTAAATCACAAGTACATCACTAACAATATAAATAAGTAAATCATAACAACATGACTACAAATATTATACAGAGGCAAATAAAGAGCAGACGCTTACTTGTTCCCAAGATTTTATCTGAACAACTTCACACTTCAGCAGAGCTTCGCTGCACAAAAGACCACAGAAAAATTCTAGAGAGAAGGCAGAGCAATTCTAGAGAGATGGTGCAAGTGAGGAAATGGGAGGGGGGCCTATTTATACAAATCTGGTGCACTGCAACATGCCTGAATCAGGCATGTTGCAGTGCACCAGATTTGTAAATATAGGCCCCCCTGCACCAGATTTGGAAATAGTTTTGAAAACGCACCTTATCGGTAAATATTTTTTAAAAAAACACCCTTTTGGTTCTTTTGCCATTTTTTCACACAAATTTGACACAAAAAATTTGTTTGGTTTCCTATCAATCCTCCATCTTTTTTATTTTCTCTGAAATGGATCCCAATCAGTATAATTATGAAAGTGTTTACAATTATTTGCAAAATCAACCACCCCTTACTAGTGAAAATCCCGCAAATCCACCACATCCACCACAATATGTTATGTATCCACCACCTTCACATACCAGTGAAAATTCACAAAATCCACCTTAGTATGTTATGTATCCACCACCTCCACACATGTGGTATATGCATCCTTCGTCTAATGTAGAGTTACCTACCGGTGGTAGTTCTCAAACTCCACAATTTTGTAGTCAACCATCACCCCTTACCAATCCAAACACGTGTTATAGGCCTTCTCTATCCAATATTTCACCCTTTTTCAGCGAAGTTGAATCTACAATCGGTGTAGACAATATTCAACTAGATGAGGGCGACCACAATGATAGAGGAAAAAAAACATGTACAACATTCTCAATGGCAGAAGATGTGATTCTCGTCTGGTCATGGCTCAATGTGTCAAAGGATTCAATAATTGGTGCTGACTAAACATCGAAGCAATATTGGACAAGGATTAAAAATGCGTACAACAATGATGATGTGCGTGAAAACGGGTTATTTTGTGAAAGAAGCCCAACACAATTGAAATCTCGATGGAATAGGATCCACCCCGTAGTACAAAAGTTTAATGGGTGCTACAAACAAGCAGATAGGCAACGGAGAAGTGGAAGTCCAGAGAAGAATTGTATGACTAATGCTCATTTGATTTACTCGCATGATACATGTAAAAAATTTGAAGTTGAGATTTTGCGAAAGAAGCTCAACACAATTGAAATCCAATGGAATATGATCCACCCAGTAGTACAAAGTTTAATGGGTGCTACAAATAAGTAGATAGGCAACAGAGAAGTGAAAGTTCAGAGAAGGATTGTATGACTAATGCTCATTTGATTTACTCGCAGGATACAGGTAAAAAATTTGAAGTTGAACATGCTTGGTTGTTGTTGAAAGATCAACCGAAATTCGATGCAGAATTTATGTCAAATTCTTCAAAAAGAACAAAGGTTTCTGCAGGTGGAAATTACTCGTCCTCTTCTAACACCAAGACACCCATTGAAGCCGAAGAATATGATGAGTCATCGCCAATGTCTCGCCCAATGGGACAAAAAGCAGCAAAAAAAAAACAAAGGAAAACAAGCTTCTAACAATATTGATTTATCTGGCATAGAAAATGTAATGAATGAGAAGAATGCAAACACATTAAAACTCATTCAGTTAAAGGAGGAACAAGAAAGGCGTATGCAGTATGAAATCCTCATGAAGGATACATCCAACATGTCAGATAAACAACGCGAAGACCACGAAAAGTATTGTGACCATATTAGGAAGAAGCTGTTTAATTAAAGTTTAGTATGTTCGAATTAGTTGTTATTCAATTACTTTGTATGCAGTTATTAACAATGTAGGTCCTTCTTGTATGTTATATTGAAAATTTTATTTTATGAAACAATTGTTAGAAACTAGCCGTTGAAAACTAGTCGTTGGAAACTAGCCGTTGAAAACTAGCCGTTGGAAACTAGCCGTTATAAAACTAGCCGTTGGAAATGAAGCTATATAAATGTCTAATGTTTCATGATTTTCACATGTTCTCATACAAATTACGCAATATATCTCTCTCATTTCAAACACTTTAGATACCATATAATGGATCCAAACATCGATTTAGATCAAGTTCTAGATCAAGTGATAAATGAGGAATTGGAAGACAACACTGACGAAGAACTCATTAGGTTGATACTTCAGAGCCAACAACAACTACATGGCCACACCGTCGGGCATATGCAAAGAAGAGTGGTACATCGAAATCGTGAAGAAGGTCATGATCGATTGTTCAATGACTACTTCTCAGTAAATCCTATGTACACGAAGATTCAGTTCTGACGAAGATTTCGTATGTGAAGGCATGTGTTTCTTCGTATTATAGATGGGCTCAGCAATCATGATGAGTACTTTCAAGCGAAGTTCGATGCACTGGGTCGAAGAGGACTATCTCCATTACAAAAGTGCACAGCTGCACTTCGTATTTTGGCTTATGGCTCACCTGCTGACAGCGTGGACGAATATGTTCGAATTGGTGAAACAACTGCGGTGGAATGCTTGAAGTGATTTGTATCAGGCATCTACACCATATTTGGGAATGAGTACTTGATGAGACCAAGTAACGAAGACATCGAACGACTACTACAAGTAGGAGTAGCATGCGGATTTCCAGGTATGTTAGGTTCTATTGATTGTATGTACTGGGAATGGAAAAATTGTCCTGTTGCATGGAAAGGTCAATTGTCGAGGTGATCATTGTAACCCAACAATCATTTTTGAAGCTGTTGCATCACAAGACTTGTGGATTTGGCATGCATTGTTTGGCACCGCGGGTTCAAATAATGACATTACTGTGTTAAATGGATCTAATGTGTTTCATGAAGTTTTGTTGGCATGTGCTCCCGCAGTGCAATACACAGTGAATAGAACCCAATATAATATGGGATACTATTTAGCCGATGGTATTTATCCAGACTTTGCTACATTTGTGAAGATCATCTCAATGCCACAAGGAGAAAAGTGAAAATTATTTGCTCAAGGGCAAGAATCAGCAAGAAAAGATGTAGAATAGGCGTTCGGAGTGCTCCAATCTCTATTTGCAATTATACGTGGTCCGCCACGTTTTTGGGATATTGCTAAAATGAAGAATATCATCTATGCATGCATCATATTGCATAACATGATTGTCGAGGACGAACATGACACATGTCAAAGTAATATTGACTACGATATGTAGGTAACAACACATCAACATTCGAAATATCTTTAGGTGCTCACTGATGGATTGCTAATATATAGTGAAATTTAGGATAATTTTAGTAAAAATTAAGTAGAAAATGTTAAATAAATGATAGAATTAGGCCAAAAGTTCAGTACTTTTTGAATATTATTAATTATTGTTATTTTTATGCATTTTAGGAACAATAAAGGAAGAAACTAGCGCCAGTCGCGCGGACTTTACGGGAATTTCAAATTAAAGATTAAATATAAGATAAGATCAATGGGCTTTTAGGGTTAACAAACCTAGCTATAAATAGGGAGAAATACACAGATACACACGGAGGCATTGAAGGAGATCAAGAACGCATTGAAGATTGGGAAGAAGCCAAGATTGAGGGGTTTAATTACTTTTCTATCTTGTATTCTGTCTCATCTAATTTCTCATCTTTGTATTGAGCTAGACATAATTATGTCTAGCTAATTCCTCCTTGATTGTGGTGAAGGCCAAAAGCCAATGTGAACTCTTGTGTTTCTTGGATTGATGATTAATGAATATTGTTATGATTTCTTCTCTTTATCTTGTTCTTGAATTTATAATTTCCATTAATAGATCTGATCAATCTGTTAGAGGAACTTAGGGCTTTAATTCGCAATAGACATATTGGGGTTTTAGTTTCTGAAAGCGATAAAGGGACAGTTTGACATTACCTAGACATAGGGATGAAGGATTGCAAAGTTTTTATATGTCAGCTTAATGCTTAATTTGAAAGGGGGTTACTAAGACATTAGGACACTTGAATAGAATTAAAGGGTTAAAAAGACCGAGAAATCTGGGTTTAACCAATCTATGAAGGTATATCTTTGAGCAATTATAACAATTGCAATTAAGTATCAATTCAATTTACATAAGGAGGGATCAAAGGTGATTATGTTTTCATCACAATTATTCTTAATCACTGCATAAATTCTCATAATTAATTCTTATAATTTCCTTTTAATTAAATTATGTCTTATTATCTAAATCCAAATCACAACATTATTACCAAATTCAATTCATTTTATTTTTATTCTTTCCAATTTTAAGATAAGAGTTACAATTATTTTAGTGTCTCAATCCTCATGGAGACGATACTCTACTTACTAAATTTATTACTTGAACGATCGGTACACTTGCTGTGAGTTACGCAATCACTTTGTGACGCAACAAGTTTTTGGCGCTGTTGCCGGGGATTGAGTACGCCAATTTAATTGTAATTTTATTGTTAAAATTGAAATTTTTTTTTTACTAATCTGTTTCTCTAGTTTATGCGAGGTTTAGTTGAACCTGAAAATTTACAGTTCGATCCAGAAATAGAGAAGACTGCAAGAAGAAACAGGAAGCTAGCCAAGCAAAAACAGAGAACAGAACACTCTAATTCACAACCTGCAGTTGAATTAGAGATGGCTGAAGGCAATAATAATCAGCCAAGACCGGGAGATGAATTAATGGAGGACATCCTTGCTCCATTATTCACCAGACCCAACTCTAGCATCGTTAGACCACCTATACAGGCAAACAACTTCGATATTCATCCATCATTAATCACTTTGGTGGAGAGAAGCCAATTCGGTGGTGAAGACGATGAAGACCCCCACGATTTCGTGGACAGATTCTTGCGAATTTGTGACACCATAAGACATCAAGGGGTAAGTGATGATGCAATTAGACTGAGATTGTTTCCTTTTACAGTTAAAGGAAGAGCTCTCAGATGGTTACACAGACAAATCCCTAACAGCATCACCACTTGGGATGAACTGCAAAGTTCTTTGCTCAACACTTCTCTATGGAAAAATACAATAGATTAGTGAATGAAATCGCTAATTTCACTCAACATCCTAGAGAAACATTGTGTGCAGCTTGGAACAGATTTCAGGAGTTGATCAGAAAATGCCCTCAATACGATATGACAGTCGAAAAGAAGGTGAGGATTTTCTTCAACGGTATGACTCCTAAATCAAGGATGATGGCTAATGTTGCAGCAGGAGGAACGATCAGATCTAAAACAGCAACTCAGACTTATGAGTTGATCGACTCCTTAGCAACAAACGAAAATGAAAGCATTGTAATTCAGCCCAAAAGAGAGACAATTCAATTGGGGAGTAGCGATGCTATGCTAGCAGAACAGAAGCTTCTGTCACAACAATTAGCCAAGCTGAACGAAAGGATTGACAAGCTTCAGATTTCTGCAGTACAACCCACACCAAGTAGAGCTCTAGTATTCAGTTGTGAATATTGTCAAGACAATCATCCGACGAATGAATGTCCCACACTGATAGGAGCAGACCCAGATCAAGTAAATGGTGTGTGGTATGACCAGAGACCCCAGCAAAATTTCCAGAGAAATTAGAATTTTGCTATGGGTAACAATTTTCAGAGGAAATATCAAGGAGGAGGGTTGGACTATAAATCCAACAATTATTTACAACCCCCACCTATTCCACCTAAAGAGCCCGCTGAATGGGAGAAAGCTATAATACAGCTATCCAAGACCACCATCGAATTCATTCAAGAAACAAGAGCCCAGTTCAAGAATCAAGGTGCATCTATTCACAACCTTGAAATTCAAATTGGGCAGTTATCAAAGCAACTTGCAGAAAGACAGTCGGGACAATTTCCTAGTGACACCATAGTAAATCCAAGGAAGCATGTCAATGCAATCACTACAAGGAGTGAAATTATGGTAATACCTCAAGAGAAACCTATAGTGGTGCAGAAAAATGTTGAAGAGGAAGCCACTAAAATTGTTGAGCCAGAAGAAGTAGTGGAAACACTTACAAGCAAGGAAGAGGAAAAGAAGCAACCTGTTGCAGCTCCTAAGAAACCAATGGATTTCTCTCGTTTTGAGATACCACCTTATCCCATGAGGCTCAAGCAACAAATCACTACAAGGAGTGAAGTTGTAGTCACACCTCAGGAGAAATCCAAAGTAGTGCAGAAAAAGGATGATGAGGAAAATAAAACCAATCAAAAAGAGGAGCAAGAATAAGAAAATCAGGCACTAACAGGTAAGGATAAGAATTCAGCAGCTGAAAAACCTAAACATGTATTTGATTTTTCACGTTTTGAAAAACCACCATATCCTATGAGGCTTAAGCAGCAAAAGCAAAAGAAACAATATGCAAAATTTTTAGAAATGTTTAGAAAATTACATGTTAATATACCTTTTGCTAAAGCTCTTGCTAACATGCCTAACTATGCTAAGTTTATGAAAGACTTATTATCTAGAAAGCATAAGTTGAAGGAATGTGAAACCGTTGTGCTTACTGAAGAGTGCAGCGCCATTATCCAAAAGCGAGTTCCAACCAAACTCAAAGATCCAGGGAGTTTCAACATTCTAATCGCAATAGGTAATGTAAATGTGGGTAAGGCTTTATGTGATCTTGGGGCAAGTATTAATTTAATGCCTTTATCCATGTGTAAATCTTTGGGAATTTCTTAGCTTAAACCTACCATGGTTTCTCTTCAATTGGCTGATAGATCATTGAGGAAACCTAGTGGAGTCATTGAAGATATCCTGGTTAAGGTTGATAAGCTCATTTTCCCTGCAGATTTCATAGTTCTAGACATGGAGGAAAGTGAGATACCTATTCTTTTAGGTAGACCATTTTTAGCCACAGCTAGAGCTTTAATTGATGTGGCTGATGGAAAACTAGAGCTCAGAATGTTTGATGAGTCAGTTGTTTTTAATGTTTTCGATGTTATGAAAAATCCTATTGATAAAAATGACTGTTTTAGACTTGATATATTAGATACTCTAGTGCATACAGAAAAATCCAATGATCAAGAGCTAGCTGAAGTGCTGGAGATCAGAAGTGAAGAGATTCCAACTGAAGAAATGGAAGTTGCAATAGAGGTGCTGAAAAAGAAAGAAGATGATATTACAAGTAAAGCACCAAAATTAGAGCTCAAAGAGGAGATACATGCCCGAGAGATGAAGAGGATCCCAGAGAAAACAATGGGAAATTCTAGGAAAGATTGGGCAAGGAAGCTTGATGATGCACGTTGGGCATATAGGACAACCTTCAAGACTTCGGTAGGTATGCCACCATTCCAAATGATGTATGGTAAGTCCTATCATCTTCCTGTTAAATTAAAGCATAAGGCTATGAGAGCCACTAAATTTTTGAATTTTGAACTCTTTAAGGCTAATAATAAAAGATTGTTGCAATTAAACGAGCTTGATGAGTTCAAATTACCAACTTCTGAAAATGCCAAAATTTACAAGAAGACAAAAAGATGGCATGACAGAAAAAGTCATCCAAAGAAGTTTACACCGGGACAGCAGGTATTACTGTACAATTCTCGATTAAAGCTAATTCCAGATAAACTCAAATCTCAATGGTCTGACCCATTTGTGGTAAAAAAAATTGTTTCCCTATGGAACTGTTGAGATTTCCCCTCTAGATGCTGAGAGACCCTTTAAGGTTAAGGGGTGTAGGTTAAAATTTATCATGGAGGAGAAGTGGATAGGAATACTATTTCCATACCACTTGATTCCCCTGAAAATTAAAGAGGTCGGTGTCAGGCTCGTGACGTTAAACAAGCGCTACTTGGAAGGCAATCCAAGGATTTTTACATTTATACTTCATTAGTTTAATTTATTATAAATAAAAATAAAAAAATAAAAAAAATAATATGTTTTAGATTTCTGTTTTTCATATATGTTTTTGGAGGATTAGGAAGGAAACTCAAGAAAATAAAAGTTGCAAGGACAAATATTTTAGATTTCTGTTTTTAAATTATGTTATGTTTTATTATGTTTAAGTCTTTAGTTTTAATTTCAATGCATGTCAAACAACTTGGTCTGAATCTAAAAATCTAAAATATGGACATAAGTGAGTGAATGGATTATGCTTAGATAAGATGTATCTTGCAAAAATCAATGAAATTATGTGTTGTTTCTTCCCTTACAAAATGTTTTATTTATTGTTGGGGACATCAATGTTTAAAATTTGGGAGTGGGAGAACGCATAATTGCGTTAATTTTTGAGAAAAATGGTTAAATATAATGAAGGAATAAATAAAATGTTAGAGCCTTAAATAAGTTCCAGATTTAAAATTGTTGATACAGTGATAAAAATTTTATATTGTTGATTGATTTGGAACATGTAGGAGACAGTTAAAGTATGAAATTGCATATTACAGGATCAGAACTATGTAGTTAAGTGATTGAATACATTGTAAAAAGAATAGAATACTTGTTAGGAAATCAAGGGAACATTAGTTTGATACTATAAGCTTGTGAGGATTGAGCCTATACAGTACAATTTTTTTAGAGTGACCTCATGGTTAATAATATTGCAAGGCTTGATTTGTTTCTCAAATGATATTTGCATGATTAATATGATAAAGGCATGTTCTTTCTTTCTAAGCTAGAGCCAAATGACCTTACCTTTGAAATAATATCCATAGTTAGCCAATTTGAGCTTAAGCTTTTTCTTTCATTCACCTTAAAAACTTTATCCTTGACTACTACCTTATTTGAGATTGAAGACAAAGAAGTTAGGTCAAGATCAATAGCAATAGAAAGATGAATAGTTACAAGAAAGAAGAAGGAAGAAGAAACAAAAGGAAAAAGTATTGGATTCAGCTAAGAATTCACAAAGCAAAGCTTGAGAATTGAAAAGGAATGGGAATATAAAGCTGGAAAAGTAGAAATACAGCTCTCTAAAAAAAAGGAGAAAAGAAAGAAAAGAGAAAGAATGGCTGAGTACGACAATAAGAGAAGGAGGTGGATCAGATAAGAGTTGATCAAGACTAACAGACTTCAATCTCAAATCAGCTACTATCCAAATTATTCCTACCTCAAGCCAGGCCACATTACAACCTTTTAAAGACCTTTTGATTAATTGTGCATCTATTCATGTTTCTCATTTTTAGGAATTCGAGAATATAATCAAGTTCATGTTCATATTATAGCTTTGGAGGAATTGAGTAATTATATATTTACCCAAAACACTTGAGTGATGAGTGATTGCATTCCTAAGTGAGAAGTATTCAGACTATGTTCATGATTGATAGACTTAACAAGTATTCTTGAAATTTTCATAAGTAGTCAATTGCATTTAACAAAATAGTTCTAAGATTGTATGTGTGATGATATGCTTAATTATTGAATACAAATTCCATTGAAATCAAGTTTTATTTTATTTTATTGCTGAGGACAGCAATGTTTAAATTTGGGAGTTATTTGATGGGTTGCTAATATATAGTGAAATTTAGGATAATTTTAGTAAAAATTAAGTAGAAAATGTTAAATAAATGATAGAATTAGGCCAAAAGTTCAGTACTTTTTGAATATTATTAATTATTGTTATTTTTATGCATTTTAGGAACAATAAAGGAAGAAACTAGCGTCAGTCGCGCGGACTTTACGGGAATTTCAAATTAAAGATTAAATATAAGATAAGATCAATGGGCTTTTAGGGTTAACAAACCTAGCTATAAATAGGGAGAAATACACAGATACACATACGGAGGCAATGAAGGAGATCAAGAACGCATTGAAGATTGGGAAGAAGCCAAGATTGAGGGATTTAATTACTTTTCTATCTTGTATTCTGTCTCATCTAATTTCTCATCTTTGTATTGAGCTAGACATAATTATGTCTAGCTAATTCCTCCTTGATTGTGGTGAAGGCCAAAAGCCAATGTGAACTCTTGTGTTTCTTGGATTGATGATTAATGAATATTGTTATGATTTCTTCTCTTTATCTTGTTCTTGAATTTATAATTTCCATTAATAGATCTGATCAATCTGTTAGATGAATTTAGGGCTTTAATTCGCAATAGACATATTGGGGTTTTAGTTTCTGAAAGCGATAAAGGGACAGTTTGACATTACCTAGACATAGGGATGAAGGATTGCAAAGTTTTTATATGTCAGCTTAATGCTTAATCTGAAAGGGGGTTACTAAGACATTAGGACACTTGAATAGGATTAAAGGGTTAAAAAGACCAAGAAATCTGGGTTTAACCAATCTATGAAGGTATATCTTTGAGCAATTATAACAATTGCAATTAAGTATCAATTCAATTTACATAAGGAGGGATCAAAGGTGATTAGGTTTTCATCACAATTATTCTTTATTACTGCATAAATTCCCATAATTAATTCTTATAATTTCCTTTTAATTAAATTATGTCTTATTATCTAAATCCAAATCACAACATTATTACCAAATTCAATTCCTTTTATTTTTATTCTTTCCAATTTTAAGATAAGAGTTACAATTATTTTAGTGTCTCAATCCTCGTGGAGACGATACTCTACTTACTAAATTTATTACTTGAACGATCGGTACACTTGCCGTGAGTTACGCAATCACCCTTTGTGAACGCAACACTCACCATAGTATCAGATCAACATACCTTCAAAGGAGAGCAGAGGTTCACGACAAACAAAAACATCGACAACTCCAAGCAGAATTAGTTGAGCATATTTGAAAATATTTCGGAAACGAAATAATAATAACTAAATTTATGTAATTTTTTTTCGAGGTCTAGGTTTTTTTATTTATTTGGATGTTATTGTGTTTAATTATTTGAAATTATGTAAAATTTTGTTTTACATTGTTACGCATTTCATTTTATTTATTTTAATTTATATTTTTGAAAATTGAAAAAATGTTAAGTTTTATCAAAAAATATAAATATGTGAATTTTCTTGAATTCCTTGTAGTTTCTTATATTGAAATAAAATATTGAGTGAGTTTCTTGGATGTGACATGACATTGTGAGATCAAAAAAATATTACGAAGATCACATAAAATTACTTAAAAAATTTATTTGGATTCCTTGTATTGGAAATGATATAAATAACAGTATAGTAACATACATTTATAGATGATCTTTTTGATAATGTCTTTTCAATAAAAATCCAGATAATTTAATTAAATTAAGTTTGAGTCCTTTCGGTTCAGTACATGCAGAGTTGCAGTTGCACACATGCACTTATAATGTAAAGTGTAAATGCACCTGCATTTAGAAACTGACACACACGTGCCTAACCACGTGCATCATCAACGCTACAAGCGTACCTACTGCTACCTCACCCTACAACCAGTCCTCACTTCTTAGTTCTTAATTTAATGCATAATGCTTAATACTTTATTCTTAGGCATGCTATGCCTCTGCATGTTCATTAATCAAAACCAGATATATATTGTGTTGTTCCCATCATAAGCTATATATGCTTTTCGCGGACATATCCCTACCGTGACATGTATTGTAATAACTTTATTCAATTCCCACACTGCTATTAGGAAACACTTGACTTGATTACATTTGAGATGCAACTTAAAATGATAAGATCTTTTGTAGCTTTCTATGCATTTTAAGTGTGCAAATAAGGTAAAGAGAAGGAGGTTTTAATTTAGATTTAATATGTTTTCAATTCTTATAAATATTTATTTATTTAAATTGTTAATAGAAGTATATTAAAATTTTTGTTTAAACTTCTAACGTGTCTTTTGAAATTACAGAAGACAAATAAATAGAATAAGCTATTTTTTTTATAAAAAATATGATATTCTACATCGATGTAAAAAAACACTATATGTAAATAAATAGAATAAATGATGTTTTATAATAAGAAATAAAAAATGTAAAATATGCACAAAAAGTCATTTTTAGAAAAATTGATAACATTAATACTTTTAATATTGAAGATGTCAATATTGGTTAAAAATCGATATTAAAAGTTCAAAAGAACCAATAATAAGTCATTTTTTCTTGTAGTGTTTGTGAAAAAAAAAAAAAAACCTTTTGTATAAACTTTGATTCAGTTTCCTGTTCATTATCTATTATATATCTTTTCCAGGTTGTGAAATATTTTCCCGTTAGTTTGCCACTAAAATTGTTGAAAATGATGTCCACAATTTGAAGCATTTCCCAATTCTTATTGGTTTTTGAACATCTTAGTGAGCCTTGAATTTGTTGTTCTGCAAAATCAGGGTACGACGTGTGAATATTTCATTCAACAAGCATGGAAAGCCATCAATAATTTGATTTGATCCAAGGTCCAATACCTCTAACTTCAAGCAATAGGAAAGAGACTTTGGAATTGGTCCATCTAATAGATTTCCGTGGAGATTTAAAGTCCACAACCACACGAAGCTGATGCTGCATCAGGAACATGGCCTGATAAATTGTTGTTCTTCATATTTAATACTTCAAGAGTGTAACTCATATTCATCAAACACGAGGAAATTAAACCATTGGGTGAGTTTCTTAAGAACATTATTTATAGAATCTGGTAATGTCCAAGACGGAGAGAAACTTGTGTTGTTTACTGTCAATCTCTGGAGAGATCCGTTCAATTCAATGGTTAGTGTTCTTAACTGGAAACTATGCTCTGCACATTATTTACCTTCCAAATCAGTCTAAAATCACTCAATCCTCAAGATTATTTTGCTCTTCTATGAATCCATTTTAGAAGTTGTTCCAAAATAGAAAATAATTCATCCAGATGAGTATACAGTGTACAGTATACAGCGTACACACAGCTGGTGGTGAGTAGGGACGAATGGAAAAGCTATAAGTACGACTAAGTCAACACACGCATTTTCATTTTCTGAATGCGGAAAAAAACCTCGCTGCATTTAATATAAGGGCAATTTTCTTTTGACCAACGTAAGTGGAAAGGCTTTCAAGACAGATTTAAAGATTTTTCTAATTCTCTGCCACGAAAAGGCCTTTGGGTAGCAGTTTTGAAGGAAAAGATGTTAGCGGATGAAATCGCCAACCAAACCAATGCTATCAAGGCGGGAAAACTTTTAGTGGTTGGTTTATAACTGTTACCAAATTAATATTGAGAAAATAAGTTATGAAGTCACGCTGTGGAATAATACAGTCTTTTAATCACTAACTATCAAAATGGGAAAACAAATTTGAAATTTCTTATTTTTTAAATATAAAAAAAAATCCTTATATTTATCATAATATTTAGACTTAAATATGTTTAAGTTCTTGATAAATTACTGAAATTTATTCTTTGTCCCTAATAAAGTTTTTTGTTGGTTTGAATTTTCGATATATTAAAATTTTTGTTTTGAAAATTTGCTTATAGTTATATGATGACATGTCAACTTATAAATTGATCTTTCAAACATTATCAATTATTGTAATAATATCACCTAACTGATGATAAGGACTCGAAACAAAAATTTTAATATATAGAAATTCAAAACAAAAAAAAAATCATTAGAAATTCAAAACAAAATTCGATCACTCACTACAAGAAAATGATTCTATACTTACGGACGTTTTTGCCTACGGACATATATTATTGTAGGTAAAAATTAAAAAATATTTAAACTTAATATTTATTTAAAAGGAAAAGTTTGAATCAAAATTATTATTTTTATTATTTTAAAAAAATGAAACAACTTTGACAATAATATGAACTTTAGACTCATACATATATGCAAAAACAATTGTCTTTTATGAAAAAATCAAAATAACACGGAATATATTGCAACAAATTAAAATTTTCAAATAAACTAACAGTAAATTTATGTACTAGGACTATTGGGTTTTACTACTAACTTTCTATTCAACAACAGCGAATTTCATAGTTAAGACATGTTCCTGGTGGACACTCATCGCTTTGATACTTCTTCGAAGACAAGTAATGTTTTGACTTTCATCTCGAATTCCCTGATGTATCAAGTAAGCTAGAGCTATATATATAATAAAAAATAGATAAGGTCTTGGGTTGTAAAATTAAGTTATGTTGATTGGGTGTGTGTGATTACTGCTTTCCAAAATTAACGCATCATTGTGTGCTTTCTATTGTAAGAGGTTGAAGTGTGCATGGTCTTTATTGTTATATTAGGTGGACGTTTTGCTTTGATCTCTATGGGTTGCTCAAAACTCAGGTCAGTTTTCTTGTACCTTTTCATCTTGTTCCTAGCTAAACATTGGCACACCTTGTGCTAGGTTGTTGTTGGTTACAAGTTATTCCGCGTGTTTTTCATCTTGTTCCTAGCTAAACATTGGCACACCTTGTGCTAGGTTGTTGTTGGTTACAAGTTATTCCGCGTGTTTGACTTTGCATCTTCTCCCTTGGACTTGCAATTTGGAGTTAACTTTTGAAAGCTACAAAGAGTAGTGTTGGGTCGGACGTGACTTGATTACACACATGTGCTTAAATTTTTACCAAACACATAATATGTTTATTTGGCTTACAAAAAATAAATAGTTTAGACTTGTATTTATCAGATACTACTTTTTCAATAAGAATGTCATGTTATTCTGTTTTGGGTAAGCAAAGATAAAATTACAATATGCACAATACAATTGCATGCCAAATTATAAAAAAAAAAAAAAAGTTCTTAACTTGTCTCCTACGTACCCATTAAGTGGCCAAATTGCATAAACAACGCCCCATCAGAAGAGGGCGATTCAAAAGAGAAGCCATGCCAATAAAATAGCAAACCAAATAAGTGACGATAATCTTCTTCGACAAAACTAAGTGGACCCAACAAGCCAAGACCATTCAAGTTTAGCCCCTTCTTGAGTAGAGCAGCTTCTGTCTGTCTAGCATCCATCTCCAAGACAAAGTACTTCCAAATTCTGTTTAGCACCAAACCAGAGAAATTATTTGGTCCTAACACGAGAAGAAAGCAGAAAATTGTAAGCTGAACAAACAGTATAGACATGAGAAGCATCCTCGTTCCAGTACCATGTATCTTTCTCCACTTTAACGGATAAAACATAACAGACAAGATTCCTAAGTTTTAAGAAAGGTATTCCTCCTAACAGAACATACACCCAATTCAAACTCATATCCTGTATATTGTTAGCCAAAGAAAAATATATCTATACAATATTACATACATCTACGTAAGTGTCGTATACATTTACAAGTCAATATAACTTAAACTAACTGTGAAACAATCATTTAAAACACATCTTGAGATTACTAACTACTTTGCTTTATCGCTGGTCTCAACATGATTAATGGAAATAGTACTTATTTGACATTGCTCATAAACAAAGGAATATTAAAACATAGAAAAGCAAAATATTATGAAGAGTGTAAATTGCCCAATTGCAGAAGGTCAACCAGTAAAGCTTTTACCTTAGATTTCAGTACCTCCACACAAGGATTCTGTAACTCTTCCCTCCATGGTGTTGGTACGCAAAATCAAGCTGGGGGATGATCCTGTGAAGCATCTCATCAACGTGTTTCGAATACCACAACCTCCATCTACTCCAGAAAATAAGAGGTAAGATGAAAATTCCAAAGCCAAAAATACATCCCAACTCTACACTTAAAAAACTCCAATCAATTGAACTCTCAGTGTGGGAATGAGGTGTTTCAGGTGTTGGCACTTCATCGTTGCTGCAATTATGGGTCAGTGGAGGTCCACATAACTCTTCATTCCCTTCAAAGGAATCTTTATCAAATGATTGAATTTGGGTACCCTTTGGAATTTCCCCTACCAGGTGATTATATGAGAGATTCAAATATGCAGGAAAGATAGACTTGAGAGCACTGTTGGAATTTCTCCATTGAAAGAATTGTTTGACAAGTCTAAACACTCAAGATTCTTCAAATTTCCAATAGATGATGGGACATGACCTGAGAGGGCATTATTTGACAAGTTAAGAGCATTCAATCCCTTGAACTGCATTAGCTCATTTGGTATTGGACCCTCAAAATTGTTGCTTGACATATCCACGTAAGTGAAAGCCCTTTGAATTCTTACCAACTTTA
>PYAF01001217.1:730770-769711 GCA_007407185.1 Glycine tomentella | reverse complement strand
GATGATGGGACATGACCTGAGAGGGCATTATTTGACAAGTTAAGAGCATTCAATCCCTTGAACTGCATTAGCTCATTTGGTATTGGACCCTCAAAATTGTTGCTTGACATATCCACGTAAGTGAAAGCCCTTTGAATTCTTACCAACTTTATTTGTTGACCTTTGTTGGTAATAATAATTGAATCCTGATATCGAGAGAAATCCCTTGTATTATAATCATTATCGGAAGTCATCTGGTCAAGGATAGAGCGAGATACGATTGTAATATCTTTAGATAATATTGCTACAATACTTTTATTCATATATGACAATAAATCCTTGAAATTCCTTAGATCATAGTTATCAACGGGCTCAAAAAATAAGTGACCAAATTCTGTCCCAACATCAACTTTGACACGCTTCATTGCCTTCCATGTGTTTAATAGTGCTCCCGGTATTGCCCCACTGAAATTATTGGAGGCTAGATCAACAACATGAAGCATTTCCCAATCACCACTGCTTCTTGGGCATCCAATTGACCCGTGAAGTTTGTTTGACCCTAAATCCATGATTCGCAAGGCGGAAATATTACTTAAGAAACATGGAAATCTGTCACTCAATAAATTTTTTTGAAGGTTTAGGACTTGTAGTTTCTGGCAATTGGCTAAAGATTTTGGAATGGTACCCTCCAAGAAATTGTCATTTAGATCCAATAACTCTAGAGTGCATGAAGTTGGCAGAGTATTCGGAATATAACCTCCGAGTTTGTTTCCACCAAAGTTCAACACCTTTAGAGTGTTACTTAACTTAGTAATACACATGGGAATCATCCCCACAAAGTTATTAAGGGAAAGATCTAGCAGGCGAAGACTTGAAGCATTGCAAAATGATTCAGGAATTTGTCCCTGAAAACAGTTGTTTGAAACAGACAACCATGTTACAAAAGGGGCACGATTTCCAATGTCCACTGGAATGACAGAGTTGAATCTATTGTTTGAGTAGTCCAAATGAATTATAAAGCTTGGAATGGAAGGAAAAGGCCCTTGCAGTTGGTTGGAACTAAGATCGACAAGTAAAAGGTTTGTCAAACGAACAAGAGTATTACTTTCTTGTAAATTTGTAAGAAAATTTTTGGAAAGATTCAAATGAACAAGATATCCAAGTTGCGAAATCAAGTTAGGTATTGGTCCTTCGATCCCGTTGTCAGATAGATCAAGATATAATAATATGGACTGATTTATCAAGAAACTAGGAATTCGTCTCAACTTACAGGAAGCCAACATTATATGCGTCATATTAGGAAAGGGTGACAGGTCATGATCATCCCTAAAGTTTATATCAACTGAAAAATTGTTATGTGAGAGGCCTAGTTCAACTAAATTACTCAGCCTGCGAATCTTGTCCAAGTGTATTGTGCCATTAAAATTGTTTGAATTAAGATGAATGACACGAAGTGTTCTGAGGTTAAAAATAGACATAGGAATAGGCCCTTGAATATTATTGTTACCTAAATCAAGCATTTCTAATAAAGGGGAGGCAATCACAAATTCATCCAAGGAACTATTGAATTGATTAAAAGGAAGTTTAAGTTCTCGCAAATATTGGAGTTTAAGTAGAGATGAGGGGAGACTCCCACCAAAAAAATTAAACCCCAAATCAATGCTGACAAGCCTTTTAAGGCCCTCAAAATGACTGGATGGCACCACCCCACTTAAATGATTATGAAAGAGGGATAAATATGTGAGATTCTTGGACAAATTAAAAGAAGGGAGTGAACCTGTAAAGTTATTGGAAGACAAGTCTAGATAAACAAGTTGGGTGAGTTCTGAGAATGAACTAGGAAGTGTTCCATTAAATCGGCAGTAAGATAGATCAATTGTAGATAACTGCTTGAAATTGGAAATTGCACCTGGAAGCTTTCCTGAGAAATTTGTATAGCTAAGATTCATGTCATGAAGAGAACCATGTTGTGGGAAGCTTGGCAAAGAACCCCCAAGATCTTGGTTGTCTGAGATGTCAAGGACCTTCAACGTTGATATTTGGAAGATATCTTTTGGAAAAGAACCATTCAAGCCACAACTTCTTAACTCTAGTGTGACTAAATTGGAGAAATTTGCAAAGGATTCTGGCACTGCGCTTGACATGTTGTTGTGACTCAATTTTAGAACAGTGAGTGGCAGAAGTTTTTCTAGTGAAGAATCAATAGGTCCAGACAGATTGCATGATGACATGCTCAAAACGCGTAGCTTCTGCAATGAAGATAAAGCATGACACCATTGCTGTCCTTTGGCAGATATTGCTACACCATCTAGATACAATTCTGTGATATCTGTAAGGTTTTGAAACACTGCTATATCTGGCTTCTCAAGTTTCAGCCTATGACTTGAGGTAAATGAAGAAGACAAATCAAGAGTAACTAACCTTCTGACGTGAGAAATCTCATCTGGAATCTGCCCCTCAAATCCAGCATTAGACAAGTTCAAATAACTCAAATTTTTCAGCTTGTACAAGTCCGAAGGAATCACCGAACTTAAGTTATTGAAAGCCAAATTCAAGCTCTGTAGATATTGAAGGCTGAAAAGAGAGCTCGAATTAACGAGTCCTCCCGAGATAGACTCCTCACTGAGATCAAGGGCTATAACACGCCCCTCGTTGCATGTCACCCCATGCCATTGGCAACAATCTTCAGTTTGGTTCCAAAGGGTAAGCTTTTTGGATTTTGTAGAGTTGAATATTAGGCTATTTTTCAAATGGAGAACAATGGAACACTGATGGCCAAGAAAATAACCATTTGCTGGAAAGATGTTGGCACTATAGTTGATTAAGCAGAATTGTATCAAGAAAAGCCACAAGAGTGTGTGTGCTCTCATGGTGAATTTTGAAAATAACGGTCTAACGGTTAGAACTTAGAAGGATAGTAAAGAGATATTTTGCAATTTGAAACATTTATATCTCCTTTTATAGACTACAAAAATGTACTATTGATCTATCACTTTCCCGAGTCTAACACGCAATCAAGTCTCTTCGGAACCTCAAGAACCGCTACTACCAACTTATGATCTTTAGATATACCAATTAGTTACGGCCATATATATATTGATATAATTAGTTATTTGTTGTGTTAAAAATTTATTTACAATTTTGTCTCACTGCTTTACATGAGAGCTTTCAAATGTATTTTCTTTTCTTTCAAAATATCTAATTATTAAGATTATTTCTTCAAAAATATCTAATAAAAGTTTAAATTAATTTATAAAATTCTCTAATTTTAATAATTTTTCTTTAAAAAATTACAATTTTATTACAAATGTTTTTTTAAGGGAAAATGTATATGCAGATTTATTTTAGGCATAAATGTAATTTTGATCTCCTATTTTTAAAAATATGCAATTTTAGTCAGTCTATTTTCAAATAGAAATATTTAGTCCTTCTATTTTTTAAATTTTACAATTTAACAGTCAGTGACAAGCTTATCCAGTGAAGAATCGATAGGTTTAGAGAGATTGCATGATGATATGCTCAGAACACGTAGCTTGTGCAATGAAGATAAAGCATGACACCATTCCTTTCCTTTTGCAGATATTGCTACACCATCTAGATACAATTATGTGATATCTGTAAGGTTTTGAAACAATATATTGCTATGTTTGGGTTTGCAAGTTTCAGGCAGTGAGGTGAGGTAAATGAACAAGACAAATCAAGAGTAACTAACCTTCTGAGGTGAGAAATCTCTGGTGGAATCTGCCCTTCGAAGCCAGCATTAGACAATTTCAAATACCCCAAATTATTCAGCTTGTAAAGATCTGAAGGAATCACCGAACGAAAGTTATTGAAAGCCAAATTAAAGCTTTGAAGATGTTGAAGACTGAAAATAACCTTGAATTAACAAGTCCTTCTGATATAGACTAATTATTACACATGTGAACTTTAATAATATTATTTTGTTTAATATTTAATAAAAATGTTGCTAAATTTTTTTAAAAATATTATCAAATATGAATAAATATTATTAATATATTTTTATAATATTTTATTAAATAATGTGTATAGTTTATGTTATTAGCAACATAAATTATACATTTTTTTAATATTTGACTACATTTTTTATATGTTGTTAAAAGTTTTTAATAATATTTTTACTAAAATATTAAAACAAAATATTGTTAAAGATCATATTTATACAAGGTAGAAGTTTAACTTGTAGGAAAATTGAAATAAAAACTTCAATTTTCCGAAAGATAAGATTAGAAACTTACAACATCTATGAAAAGGTTATAATTCTCCGAAACTTTTTTCGGTCAGAAAAAAAAAGATGTTCTAGTTCGTTGGCTTTCACCAGGAGACCCAGACATTAGCACGTGGCATCAGCAAGAACGACTAAGTTTCACTTTGAATGATAAAAAATTGGCTTTTAACTTAATTGATGCAATTATATTGTAATATTACTTTTACAACCCTTTTAACTGACAACCTTTTGATTTTTCTAACAAATTCGTGCACATGATAAAATTTAAATTTGCGCAGAGGAAAAATAATGACTACGCTCTGATGACAAAAACCTTTGCCAATGACATAATTAAAATATCATTTTCCTGATACAGTTTTCCATCTTGACTTTAGCATTTTTAACTTTTTGAGCTTTTATGCTTAAACGTTTTTTTTTCTTTTCCAAACTACATTGTTCCTTTTTAAGCGTTGTTTTTTCTTTTCCAAATTGCTGTTACAATTGTTTAAGAATCGTGCAGCAGATAAAAGTCAGTACTCCCTCCATTTCAAAATAATAGTATTTTCAGCTTTGGGTTTTTGTCCAAAATAATAATCCTTTTAGCTATTTTTAATTTTTCAACAATATCCCTTGATATAATTAAGAGGATAAAAACTTAAACACACTACCATAGATATTGTTGGTGTTGTTAATTTTTTAATCAGATTTGGAGTTTTACTTCGGTAATATACAATGACATTTAATGAATTCCTTAGTTTCTTATATTACAGAGGCGAAACACTCCAGACAATTAACACTTGCAAAGAAGAAAGACATCGAGTGAGCCACAAAAGTAGATAATATTTTACAAAAGTAGTTCAAAACTGAGGCCATTTTTGACAAAAGTCTTGTCCATATCAGTCATAAAAAGTAGTTCAAAACTGATGACAGTATTTTTGTCTAATTTTGTATTAATTAAATATTTCTTTATCAGTGACCACAACCTTAAAAGACTATTATGTATGGAATGGAGGGAGTACAAAGTAACTGCACAGTGCACATTTTTAAATATTTGTTCCAATATATATACTATAAAAGTAGCTAAGGAAACACAGAATTCCAATACTTTTTCATGAAACCATTTTATAAGTTGTTCAGAGCATTTTACACGTCCAAAACTAGAATTAACATTGATTTTCTTACACTGTTTTCCATATTAACTTTAGCATTTTCAACCTTTTGTCCTTGATTTTTCTGTCACTGACTTATTTTAAATGTTATTTCTTACTTTTTTTGAATTAACATTGTTGCAATTGTTTAAGAATCAGAATAAAAAAAAATGTTTAAGAATTGTGAAGCAGATGGAATTGGTTTTGAAGTATCTGAAAATTAGCAAAACATAACCATGCACAATTAACAAAATGAGCATTGATACTCTTTGCAATTTTAACAGAGATTATAAAGGTAGCTCAGGAAATAGTATTCCTATCCTTTACCAAGAAACCATTTTAGAAGTTGTTCAAAAATACAAAGTTACCTTCTTTGAAAGAGCATTCCACACGCCAAAACTAGTCAATTAATTATGTCAATATAGTGCAGTTGATATGAATAGACAACAGAGGACAGCTTGAAAGTGGTTGGTTAATGGAAGACTAAGCTAATAAATGGAAGACTTTTTGTTTTGTCAGTAGACTTGTAATTTCTTAAAGTCTCACCCTTGAAATGGGGTAGAAAATAACTGAGTTTATTTTATTTTGATTAACCAATATGGGAAGCGAGCAGGTATAGAAAATTTTGAAAGACTTTCCCTTCTAACACGAGACAGAAGAACTTATAAGTTGCTGGAAACTTAAAGAAATGTCCTTTGAATGGTTGCGTGATTTTCACTAGGTACGAGAAACAAGATATGCACATGTAGTAGTTCTGTATAGAGTAATGAAAATATTTACATGTTGAAAAGTATACCTGCTTTTCGGTTTAATCCTTCTTTTGTCTTCTCTCTTAGTACTTTGTCTCTACATATGGTTTTCTTTTAATCAAATGCTATACTTACAATTTCCTACTTTTATTAAATGCTTAAAATTCTCTTGCACATACATTTGAGGATCATCTTGCATCTCTTCCTCCCAATCACTCCGGTCTTCCTCTTGCCTCACTAAAATTGTCTCAAATGAAAACTTCCTGGACAAAGCATTAGTTACTATATTATCTTTTCTTAGCCTATATTGAATATCAAAATCATATTCAATTAACTTAGTGACTCTTTAAACTGCTCTTTACTCAATAATCTTTGCTCGTTTAAGAACTTTAAACTTTTTTTATTAGTTCTAATAATGAATTTTTTTCCAAGCAAATAATGTCTCCACTTTTTAACTACCAACACCATAGCCATCAACTCCCTCTCATATACTGATTTAAATTTTCCCTTTTCTGATAAAACCTTACTCTAAAATGATAGAAATCTGTCTTCTTACAACAATACTTCTCCTAAACCACTTACAGAAGCATCAGTTTCTAAAATATTTTTTTTTTGAAAAATCTAGTACTCCTAGAATGGGTAGCTGCTGCATTACTGCCTTAAGCTTTTCAAAAGCTTTGAGTGTCTCCTCCTTCCACAGAAAACATTCTTTTTCAACATAGCATTTAAGGGTTGTGCCATTTTCCCATACCCTTTTACAAACCTCCTATAAAAACCTATCAAACCTAAAAAAACCCCTTAACCCTTTGACATCTTTAGAAACAGGCCAGTTAGTCATTTCTATCACTTTGTTTGGATCAGCTTCTACCCCTTCAGCTGAAATTACATGTCCCAAATATTCCAAGGATTGCTGGCCAAAATTACATTTTTTTTTCTTATTTATATGCAACTCCTGTTGCTATAATACTTGCAACACTACTTTTAAATGCATGAGATGCTCCTCAAGACTGCTACTGTAAATCAGTATATCATCAAAAAACACTATAGCAAACTATCTCAAGAAAGGTCTAAGTACCTCATTCATAAGTGCTTGAAAGGTGGATGGTTCATTGGTTAGCCCAAATGGCATCACCAAGAACCCATAGTAACCCTCATGAGTTTTGAAAGCTGTCTTGTGCACATCCTCTATCTTCATTCTGATTTGATGATACCTTGCCCTCAAATCCAATTTTGAAAACCATGCAGCCCCCCAATCTCATCCAGCAATTCTTCAATAATTGGCATAGGAAATTTGTCTGACATAGTAATTTTATTAAGTACCCTATAATCTACACAAAACATCTAACTCCCATCTTTTTTCTTTACTAAAATTACAGGGCTAGCAAAAGGACTGATGATTGCTCTTATAATTCCAGCAGTCAGCATATCTCCCACCAATTTTTCAATTTCATCCTTCTGATAATGAGAATACTTGTAAGGCCTCAAATGTGGTATTTTGCTTCCAGGTTGCAAATTGATTGCATGATCCCTTTCTCTGAGTGGCTGCAGCCCTTTAGGTTCCTTAAAAACTCCCTAAATTGTTGCAACAACTGTACCACTTATTCAGGAACTGCTTATGCCTTCCCCTCTCCTTCTATGGACTTCAATTCTATCACAAACCCTTGCTCCACCTCCAGCATAGTATATCTAATCAGTTTTCTACTTATGGCAACCTTGATCAGTTCAGGTTCAACCCTTAATACTATTTTTCTGTTCTACACCTTCACAGCTAATGTCAATTTATCAAAATTAGCTTCTACTTCCCCCAATCCTGCTAACCACTCCACTCCTAACACCACATCAACCCCCCTAATTCAAACAGATAACAATTTTGCACAACCTGCAATTCTTGCAACTCAATTTGAAGGGACTTACATACCCTTTGGCAGCTCACCTTGTGACCATCTCCTACCTCCACAGAATAAGCTTGTGTAGGAGTGACTTCTAATTCCAATTCCTTTACCAATTTCATGGAAATGAAATTGTGAGTTGCTCCACAATCAATCAACACCACTGCCTTCTTGTTTTTTTTATCTTTCCCTACAACTTGAGAGATTTCTTAGAGGTAAATCCTTCAATTATGCAAGGAAAGCTGATGCACTTCCTCTTCTTCCCCATCCTTAACCTCTTCTTAATCCCTCCTCTTATCTTCATCCTCCTCCTCCTCCATGATCATTAATCTTAGTTGTTTGTTTTTGCAAACATGAGTTGGATGATACTTTTCATTACAAGTAAAGCACTCCTCTTTTCTCATATTTTCATTTACCTCCATAGGAGATAATCTATAGAAGTTTTTCTTTTTATTCAGAGGCTCCCCTCCTGTTTTAGCTCCCCTAACAACTTCCAACAGCCTACCACTCCCCTGCTTCCATTCTTTCCCACTTCTTGGACCTGAAAAACTAGGCCTTGGGAATTGAGGCACCCATTTCCAGTTCTGCGTAAATTTCCCAAAATTCTATTCTTTTCTTCAACTTGCCTTGTTTTTAACATGGTGTTCAGCAATGCTCTAGGCTCATGTAGCATGACCTTCATCCCAATATCTTCTTTTAGCCCCTTTATAAGCACCTCCATTAACAAAATTTCCCCCAATCCTTTCCCTGCTCCCACATGCTTCTCAAAGAGCCTAATGTACTCTTGCATTGTATCCTCCTGTTTCAAAGCCAGCAAAGCCTGAAAAGGACTTCTAAAATTCCTGCTTTGAAACCTCTGCACTAAGGCAGTCTTGAATTCTTCCCAAGATTGTTGCGAACTCCAAGACTCCCACCACTGGAACCAAGCCAGTGCTTCCCCATCCATGGCTTCCAAGATCGCTTCCAGCTTCTCATCCTCCCTCACTGCCTGAAGCCAAAAATACCTCTCAATCCTTGACACCCAACCCATTGGGTTCTCCCCCGTGAAAACAAGCATTTCGATATGCCTCCATTGTCACGTCCCGCCGTCATCTCCTTCTCGATTCTTTCCTTTCGCAACCTTTGCCTGAACTTGCTCCTCCATCGTCGGCATCTCCCAGGCCGCGGCGAGCTTCTGCAACATACCTTCAATTGAACCCAATCGGGTTTCAATCGCGACCTGGTTGGCCTCCATAGCCTCATGATTCAGCTCCGTAACCTCTCGGGTTTCCTCCACTCCGCGTTCAAGAGCCTCCATGCATGCGTCCATCTTGTTACTGTTCTTCGATTCCATTCATCCCTCCAGTCCCAAGATTGGAGCTATGATACCAGTGATAGATATTGGATCAGACAGAGAAAAAAAAGAGGTCGTTTATTGAAGTTTGGAGAACAATCTTCTGCAATTACAAGTATGATTTCGAGGTCACAATCTCCAACTACCAACCAAGTCCCCTTTACATTTAGCTCCCCTCTTTTATAGCTTCCCCCCTCGAAGTCTGTTATAACTAACTAACCATTAGTTATACTGACTATAGTAACTGTCAAAATGCTTATTACACCTTCGTAGTTTATATTTTCCCCCACCTATTACTCATATCACAAACATTCAATACCTTTTTTCTATGCAAGCAACATATAAGTTTTAATTTAACTTTTTTCTTTAAATATTCTCAACTTAAAAACAAAGCAACCATTTTTATGTTTTTAGTAAAAAGAAATTATACCGTGTATCATATTGTTTACCCTTGCCATGCTCATATGATAGCTAGCTATTTCTGGGGGTGTATTCTTCGATCTTCTTATAGGGTGGTGGAGCTAGTCAGATAGTTGATTGTCAAATGTAAATTTTTTAATTTCTAATTAATTAGCTTTATTAATATAAAAATTTTACGGTTTAATTTTTTTTTTATTGAAACCCTTATTTAATTTATAAAACATTTTGAAATAGTCATTTAATTTTAGTATAGTTGTTAGTTTCATGACAAATTATTTTTAGATTCTTTACTATTGATTTTTTCTTGTTTACTCAAAAAAAAAAAAAATCTTCAAAAGAACTTTTTCCTCCCTTTGTTCCTTTTTAAATATAAAACTCAATTACTTAATTATTAAGATTAAGAAAAATAATTAATTTAATTGATAATAATAAATTCATCTTAAATTCATAATTTTTTTAAAATTATCATTGTCATTAATATTGATCTCTTTTTAATTATTTATCAATATATTATCTATCTTTTTGAAAAATACTTTTTAGTCTAAAAATAATTAATATATCAATATTATAAATTGGATCTTATAAAAAATATTATTTTAAATTTAAATTTTATAAATAATAACGAAGGAGTAACATTCTAATTTATTCGTTGGTGGTCATAATTACTGCATAATTTAATAGCTACTTAAGCATAGAATCCATGCAAAGAGTTAATTTAATATGCATCGACTACTTATCTCTATTTAAAAATATATATCTTTATGATTTATTATACTCTATTTTGTTCATGTATGTATGTTTATAATTATCCACATATATAGGCTCTTGATATACTTTATGGAGACTATTTCCTAGGGTAATATTAATAGACTGCAACTCCCTAGACTTTAATACTCAAACACTAAATGCTTTTATCATGTAATATATGAAAATACTATTTCCTACGTCCATTAACTATTATTATTTCCAACACCTTTAAACTTCAGACATCTATCTTGTTAACTAGTTGCCTTATGTTAGAAAGTATGATGCAATGTAATTTCTTTTTCTATTATGTTATTTTCATATTTTGAGTAATAATAGTTTGATTCCTGTTGAGAAAACCATTTAGCTTATCTAGTCTACAGAATAGAGATAACGCTGTAAGGCTGTAAGCTTATCTGCCTGCTGGTTAATTCCCTTAATACCCTTTATATTTCTCTTTTAACATAAACTCGTGGGAAGTCTAACATAAGCTGATCGAAGAAGGCAGTTAGATACTTTTTTCTATCAAATAACAGTATAGTAACACATTTATAGATGGTCTTTTTGGTAATGTCTTTTAATAAAAATCCAGATAATTTAATTAAAGTTTCGGTCCTTTCGGTTCAGTACTTGCAGAGTTGCAGTTGCACACATGTACTTATATAATGAAAAGTGTAAATGCTCCTGCATTTAGAAACTGACACCCATGTGCCTAACCACGTGCATCATCAATGCTACAAGCGTACCTACTGCTACCTCACCCTACAACCAGTCCTCATTTCTTAGTTATTAATGTAATCTATAATGCTTAATACTTTATTCTTAGGCATGCTATGCCTCTGTCAAAACCAGATATATATATTGTGTTGTTCCCATCATAAGCTATATATGCTTTTCGTGGACATATCCCTACCATGACACGTATTGTAATAACTTTATTCAATTCCCACACTGCTATTAGGAAACACTTGATTACATTTGAGATGCAACGTAAAATATTAAGATCTTTTGTAGCTTTCTATGCATTTCAATTGTGCAAATCAGGTAAAGAGAAGGAGGTTTTAATTTAGATTTAATATGTTTTTCAATTCTTATAAATATTAATTTATTTAAATTGTTAATAGAAATACATTAAAATTTTTTATTTAAACTTTTAATATTTTTTGAAATTACATAAGACAAATAAATAGAGTAAATCATATAATTTTTTTATATAAAAAATATGAGATTTTATATGAATTATGTAATAAACGATATAAAAAGTCATTATATATAAATAAATAAAATAAATGTGTCATATAATAAAAATAAAAAATATAAAATATGTAAAAAAAATATTAACTTTTAAGAAAATTGATAGTATTAATATTTTTAACGTTGATGATTTTAATATTTGTTAAACATTGATATTGAAAGTTTAAAACAATTGATGTTAAAAATCTTTTTTGGAAAACGTGAGATGTATGTTGATCTCTCACAAACACTCGTCTCATAATTGATTAAAATCTGAATTCGTTATAATAAAATGGGGTGTTTATGCAAAAAAAAAACCCTTTTATATAAACTTTGATTCAATTTCCTGTTTATTATGCATTATATATCTTTTGTTTTGAAATATTTTCCTGGTAGTTTGCCACTAAAATTGTTGAAAATGATGTCCACAATTTGAAGCATTTCCCAAGTCTTATTAGTTTTTTAACATCTTAGTGAGCCTTGAAATTTGTTTTTCCGCAAAAGCAGGATACGAAATGTGGATATTTCATTCAAAAAGCATGGAAAGACATCAATAATTTGATCTGATCCAAGGTCCAATACCTCTAACTTCAATCAATAGGAAAGGGACTTTGGAATTGGTCCATCTGATAGATTTCCGTGGAGATTTAAAGTCCACAAACCACACGAAGCTGGTGCTGCATCAGGAATATGGCCTGAGAATTTGTTGTTCTTCATATTTAATACTTCAAGGGTGTAACTCATATTCATCAAACACGAGGAAATTAAACCATTGGGTGAGTTACTTACGAGCATTATTTATAGAATCTGGTAATGTCCAAGACGGAGAGAAACTTGTGTTGTTTACTGTCAATCTCTGGAGAGATCCGTTCAATTCAATGGTTAGTGTTCTAAACCGGAAACTATGCTCTGCACATTGTTTACCTTCCAAATCAGTCTAAAATCACTCAATCCTCAAGATTACATTGCTCTTCTATGAATCCATTTTAGAAGTTGTTCCAAAATAGAAAATAATTCATTCCTTTTCTAAAAGCATTTCGTATGTCCAAAAATACCCATTTTATTATGTGAATTGACCGTTGTTATTGAGTGGACAGCTAGAGTATACAATATATTAGGAGTGACAAAGTGGATAGTCCACCAAAAATGGGTCAGACTGGCCCTAACCCACAAAAAACACGGGTTGGACTGGATTAACCCACTTTTATAAAGTGGGTAAGATGAGTTAGTGGGTCAGTGGGTCAATCTACTTAAAAAATAAATAAATAAGTTAATTTTTTAAAAAAGATAAAAAAATTATTAAAAAATAAAAATATAATTAATTTATGCTAATGGAAAAACAAACTTGTCACACTACAACAATTTCAAGATACAAACTAAGTTGATTAATGCCAAGCTAAAAAACAAATAATGCACATATGACAAATTAATCACAAAAAAGAGCATAAAAAACATATCTTGTAACTTTTAAGAAATTCAGGTTATCCAGGTAACGCCCTCATGAGCATATATAGAGAGAGAGATAGAAGGGAGGGAGTGGAGAAAGAGATAACCTGTACACTTGAAATATGACTTTTTTGCTATTCATTGTTATGTCACAACTTGTTTTCATCACTCTTTCATGTTTGTCATTCTATGAATATAAGTTTACAAAGTATAACATATAACAGCAAAAGATGGAGCTGTATAATATAGAGCAATAATGTAAAGTTACTGACTTTATAGGATATTCTTAGCTATCCAATATCCATATATATTTAACCCTTGAAATTAAACTATTGTAAGGTAAGTTTGCTACATATTATTAGTGAAGCAAGATTATTGTATAAAGGGGCAGTTTGTAGTGTGTTCCAAAACAACAATTCCTAAAACCCCAGATTAATAGTGAAACACTAGTCTAACAAAGTATAACAATGCAGACTAAAATAAAATTTGAGGGTAGACTCTCCAACATATTAAACTTTTACTACACAAATAAACTAATCCAGACAAACATATTAAATAGCACCTTTCTAAGACTGCGGTTGTATATTTTCACTTCAAATTCTTTCATTCTCTGCAGGCACAATTTCATGATCACCATGCCAATATCTGTCTTTAGAAAAAACTTATGCTTTCCCTCCTCTTGGAAAGGTTTCTAAATTCAGTAGCTTCTTTTGCAATGCTTGGAGACTGAGAAAAAACAGATTTAAGAATCAAGCATCATAGAAACTTTAAAGCGGTTTAAAATCACAAAATCAAATTGAAAGTTATAATGTTTTCCATTTAATATTTTAATACATTCAAATACTTGTCCACTAATTTTCTCTCCTGCTAGACAAATTCAAGCACATACCGTACAAACTAGTAATTCTATGAATCCGGTATTTAGTTATATTTAACTAAGAGGAAACAATTTCGGGCCATCGTCATAGAAAAGTATGAAAAATAAAAACATAGGAAATATTGTTGAACAAAGGAAGTCACCTTGATAAAAGCAACCTTGGTGGAAGGTAGCAAGACTTCTTTACAAACTGAAAATGACAATGTACCAGAAACAAGAGAAAATTATCTTGACACTTGATGTTTTACAGCCATAAAATTAAATGGAAAATGATAATTATTTACCTTCAATAAGTGGTCGTGTATAAAGTAAGTGTGGCATAATTCTTCATGGAACTTCCTTATCTCATCAAATATTTTTAATTTAGGGAGTGGCTCCAATTCCTATAAGAAATTATTTTCATATATCAACTAATTAAGCAACACAATAAACTCAGCAACCCTAACTCTTGCAAACAATACATGAATTCCACAAAGTGCAATGTCCTGAAGATGCAGCAAGTATAGCAACAGTTATGGGTCTATGTTAAATAAATAAAAAATAAAAACCTTGATTAAAGAGAAGTTGGTGGCTCTCTCTCTTCTGCCATTCAACTTCCCATTGCTCTCTTCCACATTAGCCACCACCTTCCACCACGAAGGAGCTTTGCTAGTAATGTCCTGAAGATCAACAATCTCACTACTCTCCACATTAGACTCCTCTTTAGAACTTGAAATGACGCCTCATTCCTCAGCACCATCATTATCGTAGTTTTCCACAAAATCATCGCCTTTAAAAACAGCCACCACCTTCTCACACCACCAATCGAAAGCCGTGTCGACACCGCCGTCAACGTCCAGGACAGGGGAACGGCCTCCGTCGCGCCGAGCACCCTTAAGTGCCTCACGAGACCCTTCGCAATGACGTTGAAGGAGTCGTCTCCTTGGGGAGGTCCTCGGGCTCGTAGTGCTGCGCATCGACGAGATTGAATGCGACATCATTGGAGGAAAGGAGCTGGTGAAGCCGTGGAGGCGATGCACGAGGGTTTTGGCAGTGCCTGTTTCAGAGGAGCACCGGAGCGGAGCGGGTAGACGCCGAGATGGGGAGCATGGCACAGGAACACGGGGACAGGGGACTGAGGGGAGTCACTCTCTTCCTGCCTGCCTCTCAAAGACTCAGTCTCACTCATGTATGATGCGTGGTTTTCTTATCCTTTTAATTCACTCATTGATCCCGTGGGCCAACCTGGCTCAATCCTGTATTGGCCCACATTTTTTATGGACTGGGTTGACTCGATCCATTTTGATTATGTAAATTGAAATTATCAATCCGACTCATTTCTTTTTTGGGTTAAACAAGCTGACTCATCGGGTCAGGTCCATTTTTTTTATCATCCCTACAATATACACCTAGGTGGTGATGAGTAGGGACGAATGGAAAAGCTATAAGTGCGACTAAGTCAACACACGCATTTTCATTTTCTGAATGTGGAAAAAAACCTCACTGCATTTAATATAAGGACAATTTTCTTTTGACCAATCGTAAGTGGAAAGGCTTTAAGGACAGATTTAAAGAGTTTTATAATTCTCTGCCACGAAAAGGCCTTTGGGTAGCAGTTTTGAAGGAAAAAATGTTAGCCGATGAAATCGCCAACCAAACCAATGCTATCAAGGCGGGAAAACTTTTGGTGGTTGGTTTATTACTGTTACCAAATTAATATTGAGAAAATAAGTTATGGAGTCACGGTGTGGAATAATACAGTCTTTTAATCACTAACTATCAAAAGGGGAAAACAAATTTGAAATTTCTTATTTTATAAATATAAAAAATCCTTATATTGATGATAGTATTTAGATTTAAATGTTTAAGATTCTTGTTAAATTACTGAATTTTGTTAAGAGTCCTTAATACGGGTTTTAGTTGTGTTGAGTATCCGATATATTAAAAATTATTGTTTTGAGTTAATAGTCAAGTGATGACATATCATCTTACAATTTGATCTTTTAAATATTATCAACATTATAATAATATCACATCATCATTTAATTGACAACAAAAATTTAAAATAAAAATTTTAATACTTATGAACTTAAAACAATCCAAAAAAAATTATTTAGGAACCAAAATCAAATTTGATCATTTATCAAAGATCTTAAATATATTTAAATCTATTTTATTTAAAAGAAAAGTTTGAATCAAAATTATTATTTTTATTATTTGTAAAAAAAAATTGAAACAACTTTGACGATAGTATGAACTTTAGACTCACATAGCAAACTATGATATATGCACAAACAATTGTCATTTATGAAATAATCAAAATAACACGGAATATATTGCAACAAATTAAAATCTTGAAATATTAAGACATACTTATTTTGGAATTGCTCATAAACAAAGGAATATTAAGACATACAAAAGCAAAATATTATGAATAGTGTAAATCGCCCAACTGCAGCAGCTCAACCAGTAAAGCTTTTACCTTAGATTTCAGTACCTCCACACAAGGATTCTGTAACTCTTCCCTCCATGGTGTTGGTACGCAAAATCAAGCTGGGGGATGATCCTGTGAAGCATCTCATCAACGTGTATGGAATACCACAACCTCCATCTACTCCAGAAAATAAGAGGTAAGATGAAATTTCCAAAGCCAAAAATACATCCCAACTCTACACTTAAAAATGTCCAATCAATTGAACTCTCAGAGTGGGAATGAAGTGTTTCAGATGTTGGCACTTCATCGTTGCTGCAATTATGGGTCAGTGGAGGCCCACATAACTCTTCATTCCCTTCAAAGGAATCTTTATCAAATGATTGAATTTGGGTACCCTTTGGAATTTCCCCCACCAGGTGATTATATGAGAGATTCAAATATGCAAGGAAAGATAGACTTGAGAGCACTGTTGGAATTTCTCCATTGAACGAATTGTTTGACAAGTCTAAACACTCAAGATTCTTCAAATTTCCAATAGATGATGGGACATGACCTGAGAGGGCATTATTTGACAAGTTAAGAGCATTCAATCCCTTGAACTGCATTAGCTCATTTGGTATTGGACCCTCAAAATTGTTGCTTGACATATCCACGTAAGTGAAAGCCCTTTGAATTCTTACCAACTTTATTTGTTGACCTTTGTTGGTAATAAAAATTGAATCCTGATATCGATAGAGATCCCTTCTAGTATTATAATTATCGGAAGATATCTGGTCAAGGATAGAGCGAGATACGTTTGTAATAAGTTTAGCTATTATTGCCACACTATTTTTGTTCAGAATTGACAATAAATCCTTGAAATTCCTTTGATCATACTTATCAACGAGTTCAAAAAATAAGTGACCAAATTCTGGCCCAACATCAACTTTGACACGCTTCATTGCTTTCCAGGTGTTTAATAGTGCTCCTGGTATTGCCCCACTGAAATTATTGGAGGCTAGATCAACAACATGAAGCATTTCCCAATCACCACTGCTTCTTGGGCATCCGATTGACCCGTGAAGTTTGTTTATCCTTAAATCCATGATTCGCAAGGTGGAAATATTACTTAAGAAACATGGAAATCTGTCACTCAATAAATTTTTTTGAAGGTTTAGAACTTGTAGTTTCTGGCAATTGGCTTACGATTTTGGAATGGTACCCTCCAAGAAATTGTCATTTAGATCCAATAACTCTAGAGTGCATGAAGTTGGCAGAGTATTTGGAATATAACCTCGGAGTTTGTTTCCACCAAAGTTCAACACCTTTAGAGTGTTACTCAACTTAGTAATACACATTGGAATCATCCCCACAAAGTTATTAAGGGAAAGATCTAGCAGGCGAAGACTTGAAGCATTGCAAAATGATTCAGGGATTGGTCCCCGAAAACTATTGTTTGAAAGAGACAAGAAATCTATATGAAAGGGAGACGATTTCCGATGTCCAGTGGAATGACAGAGTTGAATCTATTGTTTGAGTAGTCCAAATGAGTTATACAGCTTGGAATGAAAGGAAAAGACTCTTGCAGTTGGTTGGAACTAAGATCGACAATTAAAAGGTTTGTCAAACGAACAAGAGTATTACTTTCTTGTAAATTTGTAAGAAAATTTTTGGAAAGATTCAAATAAGCAAGATATCCGAGTTGCGAAATCAAGTTAGGTATTGGTCCTTCGATCCCGTTGTCAGATAGATCAAGATATACTAATATGGACTGATTTATCAAGAAACTAGGAATTCGTCTCAACTTACAGGAAGCCAACTTTATATCCGTCATATGAGGAAAGGGTGACAGGTCCTGATCATCCCTAAAGTTTATATCAACTGACAAATTGTTATGTGAGAGGCCTAGTTCAATTAAATTACTCAGCCTGCGAATCTTGTCCAATCGTATTGTGCCATTAAACTTGTTTGAATTAAGTTGAATGACACGAAGTGTTCTGAGGTTAAAAATAGACATAGGAATAGGCCCTTGAATATTATTGTTACCTAAATCAAGCATTTCTAACGAAGGGGAGGCAATCACAAATTCATCCAAGGAACCATTGAATTGATTAAAAGGAAGTTTAAGTTCTCGCAAATATGGGAGTTTAAGTAGAGATGAGGGGAGACTCCCACCGAAAAAATTAAACCCCAAATCAATGCTGACAAGCTTTTTAAGGCCCTCAAAATTACTGGATGGCAACACCCCACTTAAATGATTATGAAAGAGGTATAAATATGTGAGATTCTTGGACAAATTAAAAGAAGGAAGTGAACCTGTAAAGTTATTGGAAGAGAAGTCTAGATAAACAAGTTGGGTGAGTTCTGAGAACGAACTAGGAAGTGTTCCATTAAATCGGCAGTAAGATAGATCAATTGTAGATAACTGCTTCAAATTGGAAAATGCACCTGGAAGCTTTCCTGAGAAATTTGTATAGCTAAGATTCATGTCATGAAGAGAAGCATGTTGTGGGAAGTTTGGCAAAGAACCCCCAAGATCTTGGTTGTCTGAGATGTCAAGGACCTTCAACGTTGATATTTGGAAGATATCTTTTGGAAAAGAACCATTCAAGCCACAACTTCTTAACTCTAGTGTGACTAAATTGGAGAAATTTGCAAAGGATTCTGGCACTGCGCTTGACATGTTGTTGTGACTCAATTTTAGAACAGTGAGTGGCAGAAGCTTTTCTAGTGAAGAATCAATAGGTCCAGACAGATTGCATGATGACATGCTCAAAACGCGTAGCTTCTGCAATGAAGATAAAGCATGACACCATTGCTGTCCTTTGGCAGATATTGCTACACCATCTAGATACAATTCTGTGATATCTGTAAGGTTTTGAAACACTGCTATATCTGGCTTCTCAAGTTTCAGCCTATGACTTGAGGTAAATGAAGAAGACAAATCAAGAGTAACTAACCTTCTGAGGTGAGAAATCTCATCTGGAATCTGCCCCTCAAATCCAGCATTAGACAAGTTCAAATAACTCAAATTTTTCAGCTTGTACAAGTCCGAAGGAATCACCGAACTTAAGTTATTGGAAGCCAAATTCAAGCTCTGTAGATATTGAAGGCTGAAAAGAGAGCTTGAATTAACGAGTCCTCCCGAGATAGACTCCTCACTGAGATTAAGGGCTATAACACGCCCCTCGTTGCATGTCACCCCATGCCATTGGCAACAATCTTCAGTTTGGTTCCAAAGGGTAAGCTTTTTGGATTTTGTAGAGATGAATATTAGGCTATTTTTCAAATGGAGAACAATGGAACACTGATGGCCAAGAAAGTAGCCATTTACTGGAAAGATGTTGGAACTATAGTTTATTATGCAGAATTGTATCAAGAAAAACCACAAGAGTGTATGTGCTCTCATAGTGATTTTTGAAAATAATGGTCCAACCGTTAGAACTTAGAAGGATAGTTTAGAGATATTTTGGCATTTGAAACCTTTGTATCTCCTTTTATAGACTACAAAAATGTGCTATTGATCTATCACTTTCCCGAGTCTAACATGCAATCAAGTCTCTTTGGAACCTCAAGAACCGCTACGACCAACTTTTGACCTTTTAGATATACCAATTATTTAAGGCTATCTATTGATAAAATTAGTTATTTGTTGTGTTAAAATTCATTGAAAATTTTGTCTCACTGCTTAAATACATGAGCGCTTTAAAATGTATTTTCTTTTCTTTGAAAATATCTAATTATTAAGATTATTTCTTCAAAAATATCGAATAAAAGTTTAAATTAATTTATAAAATTCTCTAATTTTAATAATTTTTCTTTAAAAAAATTACAATTTTATTATAAATGGTTTTTAGGGAAAATGCATATGCGGATTTATTTTAGGCTTAAATATAATTTTGGTCCACCTATTTTTAAAAATATGTAATTTTATTCTCTCTATTTTAAAATAAAAATATTTATAGTCCACCTATTTTTTAAATTATGCAGTTTTAGGACAGTGAGTAACAAGCTTATCCAGTGAAGAACCAATAGGTCCAGTGAGATTGAATGATGATATGCTCAAAACACGTAGCTTGTGCAATGACGATCGCATGACAACATTGCTGTCCTTTTGCAGATATTGCTACACCATCCAGATACAATTATGTGATATCTGTAAGGTTTTGAAGCATTATATTGCTATGTTTGGTTTTGCAAGTTTCGGGCAGTGAGGTGAGGTAAATGAAGACGACAAATCAAGAGTAACTAACCTTCTGAGGTGAGAAATCTCTGGTGGAATCTGCCCCTCGAAGCCAGCATTAGACAATTTCAAATACCCCAAATTATTCAGCTTGTAAAGTTTTGAAGGAATCACCGAACGAAAGTTATTGAAAACCAAATTAAAGCTTTGAAGATATTGAAGGCTGAAAAGAACGCTTGAATTAATTAACAAGTCCTTCTGAGATAGACTATGTGTATTATTTTATTTAATATTTAATGAAAATGTTACTAAATTTTTTAAAAAATATTATCAATATGAATAAATATTATTAATATATTTTCATAATATTTTATTAAATATTATGCATAACGTAATATTTGATAAAATATATTAGTAACATTTTTTAATATTTGACAACATTTTTTGATGTTGTTAAAAGTTTTTAATGATATTTTTATTAAATATTAAAAAAATTATTGTTAAAGATCCTATCTGTAGTATTGACTCCTCACTAAGATCAAGGGCTATAACACGCCCCTTGTTGCATGTCACCCCATGCCATTGGCAACAATATAATCTTCACTTTGATTCCAAAGGATAAGCTTTTTGGACTTTTTATGGTTGAATATTAGGGTATTTTTCAAATGGGGTAGCATGGAACACTGATGGCCAAGCAAAAAGCCATTGGCTGGAAAGACACTGGCATTATAATTAGCAGAAGGGTATCAAGAAAAGCCACAAGAGTATGTGTGCTCTCAGAGTTAATTTTGAAAAGATGTTAAAGAGATATTTTGTTATTTGAAACATTTTTTCATCTTTTATAGACTACAAAACTTGAACTTTTAATCTATCAATCTCCTGAGTCTAACGCACAATATCAACATATAATCTTTAAAAGCCAATTATTTAAGGCCATATAAATTTATATTAATATAATCAGTTGTTTTATCGTGTTAAAACTTAAAATATATTTAAAATTTTATCTTACTATTTAAAAATATAAGTGCTTAAAACATAACCAATAGAATGACATCACCAAAAGTTTAACTTGTAGGAAAATTGAAATAAAAACTTCAAGTTTGGAATTTTACTTCGGTAATATAATTAAGAGGATAAAAACTTAAATACACTACCATAGATATATTGTTGGTGTTGTTAATTTTTTAATCAGATTTGGAATTTTACTTCGGTAATATACAATGACATTTAATAAATTCCTTTGTTTCTTATATTACAGAGGCGAAACACTCCAGACAGAGAGGCTTTCTCCATAAATTAAAACTTGCAAAGAAGAAAGACGTCGAGTGAGCCACAAAAGTAGATAATATTTTGCAAAAGTAGATAAAAGACTATTATATATGGAATAGAGGGAGTACAAAGTAACTGCAAATTTTTAAATATTTGTTTCAATATATATACTATAAAAGTAGCTAAGGAAACACAATTCCAATACTTTTTCATGAAACCATTTTAATTTAGAAGTTGTTCAGAGCATTTTACAGGCGCGTCCAAAACTAGAATTAACATTGATTTTCTGACACTCTGTTTTCCATATTAACTTTAGCATTTTCAACCTTTTGTCCTTGATTTTTCTGTCACTGATTTATTTTAAATGCTATTAATTACTTTTTTTGAATTAACATTGTTGAAATTGTTTAAGAATCAGAATAAAAAAAATTGTTTAAGAATTGTGCAGCTAGCAGAATGGAATTGGTTTTGAAGTATCTGAAAGTTAGCAAAACATAACCATGCATGATTATTAAAATGAGCATTGATACTTTTTGCAATTTTAACATAGATTATAAAGGTAGCTCAGGAAATTGTATTCCTATCCTTTACCAAGAAACCATTTTAGAAGTTGTTCAAAAATACAAAGTTACCTTCTTTCCAAGAGCATTCCACACGCCAAAACTAGTCAATTAATTATGTCAAATAGTGCAGTTGATATGAATAGACAACAATAGAGGACAGCTTGAAAGTGGTTGGTCAATGGAAGACTAAGCTAATGAGCATGCATTTAATTTTCTAATAAATGGAAGACTTTTTGTTTTGTAATTTCTTAATGGAAGACTAAGCTAATGGAAGACTAAGTTAATGGAAGACTTGTAATTTCTTAAAGTCTCACCCTTGAAATGGGGTGGAAAATAACTCAGTTTATTTTATTTTGATTAACCAATATGGGAAGGGAGCAGGTATAGAAACTTTTGATAGACTTTCCCTTCTAACACGAGACAGAAGAACTTATAAGTTGCTGGAAACTTCAAAGAAATGTCCTTTGAATGGTTGCGTGATTTTCACTAGGTACGAGAAACAAGATATGCACATGTAGTAGTTCTGTATAGAGTAATGAAAATATTCACATGTTGAAAAGTATACCTGCTTGCGGTTTATTCCTTCTTTAATTTTGTCTTCTCTCTTAGTACTTTGTCTCTACATATGGTTTTCTTTTAATCAAATGCTATACTGATACTTACAATTTCCTACTTTTATTAAATGTTTAAAATTCTAACGTTATAGCCATTTTCAAAAGCATAGGGACTAACTGTTTAAGGTTTATAAGAGGAAGAATATATATAAGAGCAAATAACCCTTAATGGAATGAACTCCATAGATAAATTAAAGAGCCTTAAGACTGCATGTGTTCATTTGGATGATAGAAAACTTAGTTGGTATCATAAAGATGTTAAGTTTTCTTTACAAAGCTTTTGACGCAAATATAAAACAACTTTTTGGACCTTTTGATTTAAATATATTTTTGATTCCTAATAAATATATAATTTTTGTGTTTGTTTCTTAATAAATTTGTGTTTTATGTTGGGTCTTTAACTAAACAATAATTTTTATTTTGATCATTGATATTTTGTTTTAATCATGATAAATTAGAAAATTTTGTGTTTGTTCTCTCATAAATTAACGATTTTGTTTTAACCCCAACTAATTACAAATGAAAAAAATTATTAAAACGAAAATGCTTTGGACACTTTTTTTCTAAAAGAAAATTTGATCGTATATCTTGTTAGCGCTTTGGACACTATGATTAAAAACTCAATTTTTTCGTGACTAAGATAGAACTAAAATACCTATTACTTCATTGGAAGCATGTTTATCTAACATAGCACAATAAACCTCATTACTTCATCAAAGTTTAATTTCTTTTGTTATCATAAAAAATATGAGATTTTAGGCCTTGACATTATCCATGTCTTTGGTTACAACACACGCGTTTGAAGACTTTGCTTAAAAGTAGATACATGTTAGTTACTTAAATAGATATAAGTGACTAAGTGCACGTCTAGGTAGGATTCTAGTTAAGGGTAGATCTACGTGGTGCTTAAATAGTTCACTATATCTCACCTCTCTTTCCTAGGAAGTTATTTGGTTTATTGAAATTGCTAATTAATTACTTTACTTCTTTTTGACACACAATTAACTCTTAATAACAAATTTTCATCTATATATGGAAAATGAACAATCTCAATAGGAAAAAGTAGTTTGACCCTTCCATCCTCCTATTTCCCACATCAAATTAGGGATAATAAGTTAAAAATAAAATAAACAAACTACATACTGATAAACGAACGACATACTGAAGCTACATATTGAAATTACATAATGATAATATAATAAATATAAAAATAAAATAAAAACGACATACAGTATAATATTGATTCAGTTTCCTGTTCATTATGTATTATATATCTTTTCCAGGTTGTGAAATATTTTCCTGGTAGTTTGCCACTAAAATGGTTGAAAGTGATGTCCACAATTTGAAGCATTTCCCAAGTCTTATTGGTTTCTGAACATCTTAGTGAGACTTGAATTTGTTGTTCCGTAAAATCAGGGTACCAAAGTGTGGATATTTCATTCAACAAGCATGGAAAGCCATCAATAATTTGATTTGATCCAAGGTCCAATACCTCTAACTTCAAGCAATAGGAAAGAGACTTTGGAATTGGTCCATCTAATAGATTTCCGTGGAGATTTAAAGTCCACAAACCACACGAAGCTGGTGCAGCATCAGGAATATGGCATGAGAGATTGTTGTTCTTCATATTTAATACTTCAAAGAGTGTAACTCATATTCATCAAACACGAGGGAATTAAACCATTGGGTGAGTTTCTTTAAGAGTATTTATAGAATCTGGTAATGTCCAAGACCGAGAGAAACTTGTGTTGTTTACTGTCAATCTCTGCGAGAGATCCGTTCAATTCAATTGTTAGTGTTCTAAACTGGAAATTATGCTCTGCACATTGTTTACCTTCCAAATCACTCAATCCTCAAGATTACTTTGCTCTTCTATGAATCCATTTTAGAAGTTGTTCCAAAATAGAACTAATTTCTTTTCTAAGAGCGTTTCGTATGTCCAAAAATATCCATTTTATTATGTCAATTGACCATTGTTATTGAGTGGACAGCTAGAGTATACATACACAGCTGGTGGTGAGTAGGGGCCAATGAAAAAGCTTTAAGAATGACCAAGTCAACACACACATTTTCATTTTCTGAATGTGGAAAAAAACCTCACTCCATTTATTATAAGGACAATTTTCTTTTGACCAACTAAGTGGAAAGGCTCTCAAGACAGATTTAAAGATTTTTCTAATTCTCTGCCACGAAAAGGCCTTTGGGTAGCAGTTTTGAAGGAAAAAATGTTAGCCGATGAAATCGCCAACTAAACCAATGCTATCAAGGCGGGAAGACTTTTAGTGGTTGGTTTATAACTGTTACCAAATTAATATTGAGAAAATAAGTTATGAAGTTACGCTGTGGAATAATACAGTCTTTTAATCACTAACTATTAAAAGGGGAAAACAAATTTGAAATTTCTTATTTTTTAAATATAAAAAATCCTTATATTTACCATAGTATTTAGACTTAAATATGTTTAACGTTCCTAATAAAGGAGAAAACAAATTTGAAATTTCTTATTTTTTAAATATAAAAAATATTTATATTTACCATAGTATTTAGACTTAAATATGTTTAACCTTCCTAATAAATTACTGAATTTTATTCTTAGTCCCTAATAAAGTTTATAATAATATCACGTCATCACTTAATAGAAACTCAAATCAACCAAAAAAATTTATTAGAAATCCAAAAAAATTCAATTATTTATCAAGGACTTTAAACATTTTTAAACCTAATATTTATTTAAAAGGAAAAGTTTGAATCAAAATTATTATTTTTATTATTTTAAAAAGATGAAACAACTTTGACAATAATATGAACTTTAGACTCACATACCAAACTCTGATATATGCAAAAACAATTGTCATTTATGAAAAAATCAAAATAACACGGAATATATTGCAACAAATTAAAATCTTGAAATAAACTAACAGTAAATTTATGTACCAGGACTATTGGGTTTTACTACTAAATTTCTAATCAACAACAGCGAATTTCATAGTTAAGACATGTTCCTGGTGGACACTCATCGCTTTGATACTTCTTCGAAGACAAGTAATGTTTTTTGACTTTCATCTCGAATTCCCTGATGTATCAAGTAACCAAGAGCTATATATATATAAAAGAAAAAATAGATAAGGTCTTGGGTTGTAAAATTAAGTTATGTTGATTGGGTGTGTGTGATTACTGTGTTTCCAAAATTAACGCATCATTGTGTGCTTTCTATTGTAAGTGGTTGAAGTGTGCATGGTCTTTAGTGTTATATTGGGTGGACGTTTTGCTTTGATCTCTATGGATTGCTCAAAACTCATGTCAGTTTTCTTGTACCTTCTTCATCTTGTTCCTAGCTAAACATTGGCACACCTTGTGCTAGGTTGTTGTTGGTTACAAGTTATTCCGCGTGTTTGATTTTGCATCTTCTCCATTGGACTTGCAATTTGGAGCTAACTTTTGAAAGCTACAAAGAGTAGTGTTGGCTCGGACGTGACTTGATTTAGGCTACACCCATGTGCTTAAATTTTTACCAAACACATAGTATGTTTATTTGGCTTACAAAAAATAAATAGTTTAGACTTGTATTTATCAGACACTACTTTTTCAATAAGAATGTCATGCTATTCTGTTTTGGGTAAGCAAAGGCAAAATTACAATATGGACAACACAATTGCATGCCAAATTAAAAAAAAAAAAAAAAGAAAAAAGAAAAGTTCTTAACTTGTCTCCTACGTACCCAATAACTAGCCAAATTGCATAAACAACGCCCCATAAGAAGAGGGCGACACGAAAGAGAAGCCATGCCAATAAAATAGCAGACCAAATACATTAAGAGAAATGGCAAGAGACAAATAAGTGACTATAATCTTCTTCGACAAAACTATAAAGTGGACCCAACAAGCCAAGACCATTCAAGACAAAGTACTTCCAAATTCTGTTTAGCACCACACCAGAGAAATTATTGGGTCCTAACGGATAAAGCAGAAAATTGTAAGCTAAACAAACAGTATATGGCCAGTACCATATATTTTTCTCCACTTTAACGGATAAAACATAATAGACAAGATTCCTAAGTTTTAAGAAAGGTATTCCTCCCAACAGAACATAAGTCTCATCCAACTCCACACCCAATTCAAACTCATATCCAGTATATTGTTAGCCAAAGAAAAATATATCTATACAATATTGCTTACATCTACGTACGTGTCATATACATTTTACAACTCAACTTAAACTAAGGGAACTGCGAAACAATCATTTAAAACACATCTTGAGATTACTAACTACTTTGCTTTATCGCTGGTCTCAACATGATTTATGGAAACAGTACTTATTTGGAATTGCTCATAAACAAAGGAATATTAAGACATACAAAAGCAAAATATTATGAATAGTGTAAATCGCCCAACTGCAGAAGCTCAACCAGTAAAGCTTTTACCTTAGATTTCAGTACCTCCACACAAGGATTCTGTAACTCTTCCCTCCATGGTGTTGGTACGCAAAATCAAGCTGGGGGATGATCCTGTGAAGCATCTCATCAACGTGTATGGAATACCACAACCTCCATCTACTCCAGAAAATAAGAGGTAAGATGAAATTTCCAAAGCCAAAAACACATCCCAACTCTACACTTAAAAATGTCCAATCAATTGAACTCTCAGAGTGGGAATGAAGTGTTTCAGATGTTGGCACTTCATCGTTGCTGCAATTATGGGTCAGTGGAGGCCCACATAACTCTTCATTCCCTTCAAAGGAATCTTTATCAAATGATTGAATTTGGGTACCCTTTGGAATTTCCCCCACCAGGTGATTATATGAGAGATTCAAATATGCAAGGAAAGATAGACTTGAGAGCACTGTTGGAATTTCTCCATTGAACGAATTGTTTGACAAGTCTAAACACTCAAGATTCTTCAAATTTCCAATAGATGATGGGACATGACCTGAGAGGGCATTATTTGACAAGTTAAGAGCATTCAATCCCTTGAACTGCATTAGCTCATTTGGTATTGGACCCTCAAAATTGTTGCTTGACATATCCACGTAAGTGAAAGCCCTTTGAATTCTTACCAACTTTATTTGTTGACCTTTGTTGGTAATAATAATTGAATCCTGATATCGAGAGATATCCCTTGTATTATTATAATTATCGGAATATGTCTGGTCAAGGATAGAGCGAGAGACGTTTGCTAAAAGTTTAGCTAATATTGGTACAATACTTTTGTTCGTATGTGACAATAAATCCTTCAAATTCCTTTGATCAAAGTTATCATGGATTTTAAAAAATATGTGACCAAATTCTGGCCCAACATCAACTTTGATACCCTTCATTGCTTTCCAGGCGTTTAATAGTGCTCTTGGTATTGCCCCACTGAAATTATTGGAGGCTAGATCAACAACGTTAACACGAAGCATTTCCCAATCACCACTGCTTCTTGGGCATCCGATTGACCCGTGAAGTTTGTTTAACCTTAAATCCATGATTCCCAAGGTGGAAATATTACTTAAGAAACATGGAAATCTGTCACTCAATAATTTTTTTTGAAGGTTTAGAACTTGTAGTTTCTGGCAATTGGCTAACGATTTTGGAAGGGTACCCTCCAAGAAATTGTCATTTAGATCCAATAACTCTAGAGTGCATGAAGTTGGCAGAGTATTAGGAATATAACCTCGGAGTTTGTTTCGACCAAAGTTCAACACCTTTAGAGTGTACTCAACTTAGTAATACACATGGGAATCATCCCCACAAAGTTATTAAGGGAAAGATCTAGCAAGCCAAGACTTGAAGCATTGCAAAATGATTCAGGGATTTGTCCCTGAAAATTATTGTTTGAAAGAGACAAGAAATTTATGAAAGGGAGACGATTTCCGATGTCCAGTGGAATGACAGAGTTGAATCTATTGTTTGAGTAGTCCAAATGAGTTATAAAGCTTGGAATGGAAGGAAAAGGCCCATGCAGTTGGTTGGAACTAAGATGGACAAGTAAAAAGTTTGTCAAACGAACAAGAGTATTACTTTCTTGTAAATTTGTAAGAAAGTTTTTGGAAAGATTCAAATGAGCAAGATATCCAAGTTGCGAAATCCAGTTAGGTATTGGTCCTTCGATCCCTTTGTCAGATAGGTCAAGATATATTAATATGGACTGATTAATCAAGAAACTAGGAATTCGTCTCAACTTACAGGAAGCCAACATTATATGCGTCATATGAGGAAAGGGTGACAGGTCATGATCATCCCTAAAGTTTATATCAACTGATAAATTGTAATGTGAGAGGCCTAGTTCAATTAAATTACTCAGCCTGCGAATCTTGTCCAATGGTATTGTGCCATTAAACTTGTTTGAATTAAGTTGAATCGCACGAAGTGTTCTGAGGTTAAAAATAGACATAGGAATAGGCCCTTGAATATTATTGTTACCTAAATCAAGCATTTCTAACAAAGGGGAGTCAATCACAAACTCATCCAAGGAGAAATCTCATCTGGAATCTGCCCCTCAAATCCAGCATTAGACAAGTTCAAATATCTCAAATTATTCAGCTTGTAAAACTCCGAAGGAATTACCGAACTTAAGTTATTGAAAGCCAAATTCATGCTCTGTAGATATTGAAGGCTGAAAAGAGAGCTTGAATTAACGAGTCCTCCCGAGATAGACTCCTCACTGAGATCAAGGGCTATAACACGCCCCTCGTTGCATGTCACCCCATGCCATTGGCAACAATCTTCAGTTTGGTTCCAAAGCGTAAGCTTTTTGGATTTTGTAGAGTTGAATATTAGGCTATTTTTCAAATGGACAAAATGGACCACTGATGGCCAAGAAAATAACCATTTGCTGGAAAGATGTTGGCACTATAGTTGATTAAGCAGAATTGTATCAAGAAAAGCCACAAGAGTGTGTGCTCTCATGGTGAAGTTTGAAAATAACGGTCTAACAGTTAGAACTTAGAAGGATAGTAAAGAGATATTTTGCCATTTGAAACATTTATATCTCCTTTTATAGACTACAAAAATGTACTATTGATCTATCACTTTCCCGAGTCTAACACGCAATCAAGTCTCTTCGGAACCTCAAGAACGACCGCTACTACCAACTTATGATCTTTAGATATACCAATTATTTAAGGCCATATATCGATATAATTAGTTATTTGTTGCGTTAAAAATTCATTTAAAATTTTGTCTCACTGCTTAAATACATGAGCGCTTTAAAATGTATTTTATTTTCTTTCAAAATATGTATTTATTAAGATTATTTCTTCAAAAATGTCTAATAAAAGTTTAAATTATTCATAAAATTATCTAATTTTAAGAATTTTTCTTAAAAAATTTACAATTTTATTACAAATGTTTTTTAAGGGAAAATGCATATGCGAATTTATTTTAGATTTAAATGAAATTTTGGTTCTCTATTTTTAAAATATGTAATTTTAATCCCACTATTTTAAAATAAAAATATTTAATTATCTTATTATGCAGTTTTAGAACAGAGTGACATAAGCTTATCCTGTGAAGAATCATAGGTCCAGAGAGATTGCATGATGATATGCTCAGAACACGTAGCTTGTGCAATGAAGATAAAGCATGACACCATTCCTATCCTTTTGCAGATATTGGTACACCATCTAGATACAATTATGTGATATCTGTAAGGTTTTGAAACATGGCTATGTTTGGCTTTGCAAGTTTCAGGCAGTGAGGTGAGGTAAATGAACAAGACAAATCAAGAGTAACTAACCTTCTGAGGTGAGAAATCTCTTGTGGAATCTGCCCCTCGAAGGCATTAGACAAGTTCAAATCAAATTATTCAGCTTGTAAATCTCTGAAGGAATCACCGAAAGAAAGTTAATGAAAGTCAAATTAAAGCTTTGAAGATATTCAAGGCTGAAAAGAACGCTTGAATTAACAAGTCCTTCTGAGATAGACTCACTATTACACGTGATCTTTAATATGATTATTTTGTTTAACACTTAATAAAAATGTTAAAATTTTTGAAAACATTTAAAAAATGTGTCAAATATGAATAAATATTATTAATATATTTTTACGATATTTTGTCAAATGTTAAATATAGAAATATAGTTAATTTTATTTGAAACATAACTGATATGCCCTTATAATGTTTTCCAAGCCAATAGAAACAAAGAATTAGTCATAATTCATCAATAATTGCTCATGAATGTCATAATCCTTGATTATTCCTTTGCAACCCTATTCTCAGTTAATTTGTGCAGTTTCATAGCAGGAATTCAACAAAACAAGCTGATCTGAGAAAAGCTATGGCGCCATCAACGCCAGTGATGAAGTAAGCAAACTATTTTTCTCTGCCAGTTCACGCTGCCAGCGTGAATGTCGCGCCACCAGCACGGGAGTTCGCTATCCTTGTGATTTTAGAGGCTGCTAAAGGGCAAAAGGGGAGTTTCACTTACTCCCATATAAAAAGGCTTAAACCCTCGGTGTTGACACACTTCTTCTGGACGAAAAATAGCTGAGACAAGGGTTTAAGAGAGCTTGGGAAGCCTAGCTAGGGTTTGAGGAGTTGAAGGTTCAAGTGGAGACTCTTCTCCATCTTCTTCTCCTTGGTGCTTCAGCTGTGCATGCTTCTTTTTTATGTATCAAGGCCAGCCATGACTAGGTTTGGCTAGTTCCATTTGTAGCTAGGGCCAAGCACTTGATGTAAACTTCCATTGGAATGTATTGAATGCTATTATTCATTTATCAAAAGTTATTTTACTACACTTTGCTTAAATGTTATTATCTCTTCCTTAGACTTGATCAATCTAATTAAGAGTTAAGAGTTAGGGTTCACAATAGGAATATTGGAGTTCTAATCTTGGAACTAAGTGTAGTGACTTGTGTTGCATGACCTATGAATAGGAATGTATGCTTGTAGCTTGTTGGTGTGTGGCTAAATGCTTAACCCTAGGAAGGTTACTAAGGAATTAGGGCTTTTAAAAGGGTTACAGGGCTATGTCACTAAGGAATTAGTAAGTTGCTAATATATGATGACATAACCACTGAATAACTTAGATACTTGAATGCTGCAAGCGATACGAGTTCATTGGAAGGAACCATCGAGTGTGGGTGTCCTGGCTACGTTTTCTTTACCTTGTCACAACTTGTTTTACTTGTTCATAGTAGATAATTATGCTTTAAACTTTCTTTACAAAACTCATTCAAACAACCAACTCATTCTTTTACAAATATTTATTCATCCAACTTATAGATTTAAGTTACAATATAATTAGTGTAACAATCTCTGTGGGACGATAACTCACTTATCATTTTATTACTTGAACGAACGGTACACTTGTCGATTTCGCAACAATAACCAATAGAATGACATCACCAAATTAAAGTGATGAGACAAGAGCTCCATTTTCATTGTAGATGCATGAATACATCATTTCTATCTGTAACAAATGCATATACAACGTAGAAGTTTAACTTGTAGGAAAATTGAAATAAAAACTTAAATTTTCCGAAAGATAACATTAGAAACTTACAACATCAATGAAAAGGTTATAATTCTCCTAAACTTTTTACAGTCAGCAAAAAAAAATGTTCTAGTTCGTTGGCTTTCACCAGGAGACCCAGACATTAGCACTTAATTGGCATCAGCAAGAACGACTAAGTTTCACTTTGACTGATCAAAAATTGGCTTTTAACTTAATTGATGCAATTATATTGTAATATTACTTTTACAACCTTTTTAACTTACAATCTTTTGATTTTTCTAAAAAAATTTGTGCAAATGATAAAATTTAAATTTATGTAGAGGAAAAATAATGACTACGCTCTAATGACAAAAACCTTTGCCAATGACATAATTAAATTATCATTTTCCTGATACAGTTTTCCATCTTGATTTTAGCATTTTTAACTTTTTGAGCTTTTATGCTTAAACGTAGTTTTTTCTTTTCCAAACTACATTGTTCCTTTTTAAGCGTTGTTTTTTCTTTTCCAAATTGCTGTTACAATTGCTTAAGAATCGTGCAACAGATACCCTTTGGGTTTTTGTCCAAAATAATAGTCCTTTTAGCTATTTTTAATTTTTCAACAATACCCTAGATATAATTAAGAGGATAAAAACTTAAATACACTCACTACTACAGAAGGGGAAAACGATGACGGTTCTAGAGCCCAAACGACGACGGTTCTCGAACCGTCTTTGTTGCGGGTGTCGTTGTAAGTTGGCACTTTCGACGACGGTTCTAAAAACCGTCTTTGTAAATTTTTTTATTTTTTTTAATTTTTTTTTAAAATACATACAAAGACGGTTTTTGCAAAAACCGTCTTTGTTTGTGCACTTTCAAAGACGGTTTTTCAGTAACCGTCTTTGTTTCCCTTTATTTGAATTTTTTTATTTTAAATTAAATGAAAAGAAAACGGTTTTCCCAAAACCGTCTTTGTAGGCCACCATTCAAAGACGGTTTTTACGAAAACCGTCTTTGTTTCCCTTCATTTTAATTTTTTTATAATTTAAAATAATTGATAAGAAGACGGTTCTTCCAAAACCGTATTCGTATGCTACCATTCGAAGACGGTTTTTACGAAAATCGTCTTTGTTTCCCTTTATTTTAAATTTTTTTAATTTAAATTAAATGAAAAGAAGACGGTTTTCATAAAACCATCTTTGTAGGCCACCATTCAAAGACGATTTTCGTAAAAACCGTCTTTGTTTCCCTACATTTTAATTTTTTTTTAATTTAAAAGAAAAGATAAGAAGACGGTTTTCGTAAAACCGTCTTTGTAGGCCACCATTCAAAGACGGTTTTTACGAAAACTGTCTTTGTTTCCCTGCATTTTAATTTTTTTTTTAAATTTAAAAGAAAGGATAAGAAGACGGTTTTCGTAAAACCGTCTTTGTAGGCCACCATTCAAAGACGGTTTTCGCGAAAACCGTCTTTGTTTCCCTTTATTTTGTTTTTTTTTTAATGTCTACGGAAATTGAAATTTATTTGTATTATTACTACCAAATAAATTTAAGAAATACACCACATTGTCATAATTTCATTCTATAATAAATAAATAAATAAAAAAACAAATTGAACAGCCTGAAAACACTAATCAACTAATGCATATACAACTCATTCAACATAAACAAAGACTAATGCAATCATATAATAATAATGAAATCATATATTGCAAAAATGAATTTACAAAAAATAAAAGTTGTGATAATCACATTTTCATTCTCATATATATTTACTTGGAAAGTTTATCTTGAAGCTCTACAGTATTTGATTCTATATCTCCAGAATTTTCTGTTGGAGGTGAAGTAGCAGCAGCAGCCTTATTTGGGGTTCCTATTACTCCAGGACTATTACTGTTTGGCTTTTGGTTTGATTTAGGCTTCCATTCTTTATTTTGCTGAGAAACTGCATCAAAACTCATCAACTTTTCTAGGCATGGATATAAATGGAAAACAATAAAAGAGAAATCTACATAAAAATTATCTCATCTCATTGATGTGTATAAGGAAATTAATAGTTTTACAATTATAAGCACTTCAATGAAATAAAAATACAAAGAAAAAAGCATAAAATAAAATGGGTCACTATATACATTTCAATAAGCAAAGATCTCTGACACGAGTAAAAAAACACAGCTTAAATAAATGCACAATAAGTTCTCCCACTGAAATTTAGATTAAACCTTCATTTTGACTGAAATATAAAATGTTTGATTTACCCTACCCTTGAAATTTAGATTAAAATCATAATTTGGTAGTTCCATTTCAAAGATATACCTCTTTGATGTCCCACAATTTGTTGATGTGGCCTATTATTATGCTGGTTGTTCAGAGATGGTCTGCTAATTGGCATACCAGATAATGAAGGTTCAGTTACATTAGTTTGAGTAAATTGTTCAGTCTTTGAGACAGCACCAACATAATTTAAAATTAAATCGGGGATATTCCCCACAGCTATGTTTACTATTAGGTCATATTCTATCACAACAAGAATAAAAAATATTGACAAATTTATTGGGAGTGAAAATGAATGCTCATTCTAAACAAGATGTTAATCAGGGCAACACACTTTTAACCATCAAAACAAGCATGTTACCAGGTAAAGTACTGCGAGAATAGTTTGTTCTTCAAACATTGCATTCAGAATAGGTGTGAAATTTCATTCCTTGACCACTATTATTCTCATATGGCCTTTGTGAGTCAGCTGAAGGCTGACCCTTGTTCCCAACATTCTGAGTCTGCAATAACAGATGCATGTTAATAAATTACTGATAAGAAAACCACTAATATTTAACATAATAATCATGCATTTAATAAGTCATCCAGAAAGATACAAGTGATACATCCTTCTTTCGGTCTCTCATTCTCTTCACCTTGTGAAATGGATCTGAATAATAAAACCACGATGAACATTAGGAGATTTTTTTGCTTAATTTTCATTCAAAGGACAAGAAAACTGACATAAGAAAAGCATGCATCAACTGCAAAATCAAATAACATGGTTTAAAACAATGTGATCCAAAAACATATCTTAATTTAGATCACCTAAATATTGCAATGCACATCCATGAGCATTCATATGTAATTACTATTGATGCACATCAATAAAAAAATTACATTAGACCATGTAAATTCCCCTCCCAAGCCATTCAGACACCAAACAACCCAACAATCAGACATTTTTTTTACTCACACATAGTTATCTATTGTGCTTTTGGGTCACCACGCGCAAGTTTCATTTAATTACACCTTTATTTTTTGGAGTATAGTGTTTGGGTAATTTTCTAATTTTTAATAATTCAATTTTAGTCACCATATTTTAGTGAACAAGCTGTGCAATTTTGTTGATCAATTTATGAATTTAATTGCTTACCATCATTCCAAGTTTCTACAAAGTTAAAGTGTGAGGATTCTATCAAAACCTCAACCCTGACATGTGGTTCCACATAGATGTGTAGTTTCTTTTGCTACCTCAAGCATTTGGAAATGAAAAAAAAAAGGAAGCAAGCAACACCATTTAATCAGGACCAATTTTAGTAATTAAATTAGAACAAAGAAATTCACAATTTTTGGAACAAGCAAGCTTAGCAAATATCAACGTGGCAGGATAATGACTCTAGCATGTAAGAGTGAGAAAGTAATCATGAATCATGAAGGCTTACCAAATAAAACACAATCATATTTTCGATATAAGTGAAGGAACCAAGTAAGTTGGTGTGTTTTAACATTACCAAGAAGAAAGTTTAGGGGTCGTTTTGATTTGAGAAAACATTTCTTATTTTCACTTTGCTTCCAGATTTGACAAAGCCCCCTGTTAAGAGAAGACAGATAAAACATTTTTCTTCTTTCTTGCAGAAGTAGAAACCAAATCAGTTATTCCGGAAAATAACTATTATAAGAAATACAAAAAATTAATTACTTGACAAAAAGAAATAAAATGTCGTGAGATCATACACCTATATTTCAAACGGAACGACTAAAAATAAAACCAAATGCTTGAATTAAATTACTACTAATTAATTGATTATTACCATCCCTATAGGAAGCCATAGTGAGAGGTGATGAAATAATCTTCTGAGAAATTTTAGTGATATCATTCAAAGTGATTCCATCTATTGCATTTAAGAACTGCTCCAGTGGCTTCCTGAAATGGGTTACCTCACAAATTCTCATATTACAATTTAAGTTCATGATTTAAGTGATGCTTCATGAATTGTAGTAGAACCAGGAGAATATAAGTGAAAAGAAAAATAAAGTTGGAATTGAAGAATGAGAGAAAAAATAGAAAGGCCTCTGATTGATTAAATACCTTTCTCCATAAGTCAATATTTGCCTTCCTATATCCTCTTATGCAATCATCTGCAAAAGCAATGAGTTTTGAAACACATGATGTACTATATGAAATCAAACCAACCCAATTCCCCTTTCTAGATGTGACAAAGCGGGTAGAGAAATCCATAATTGATCATAATATAGAAGGAAGCAAAGATGCAAGAGAGACACATTATTTTTAATTCAGGTGTGGAGGGAAGAGTAAATGAAAGAAATTCCATATCATTCAAACTACCCGTGAGGGTTAGACAGAGCATAATCAATATTCTCTAGGTTTTCAGTTTCACATTCAGATGCCAAGCAAGCCTGCTTCTTCAATATATCTGCTATTACATTATTGGCTTTCTCCATGGTTTTCCTTATCTGAGCACATATTAATACAGCTCAAATTAACCAAATGTCCCAATCACTTAAAATTAGAATTACAATTTTAAGATAAAAAATTGGTCCCATTAATACAGCTGGTTAGAACCACAAGTGACATTCATGTCGACCAGATTACTTTAAGTAAAAGTTGATAACTTAATCATCAATCCTACCTGAAATGTATAATGAAAAAAGGGAAGAAAAAAAACTTGAGCAACAAAAGCTCCAAAATAATAATCTCATGCAGGAGGTGAAAAGATCTAAAATACTTGGATTCTTAATGGAACTAAATAATCACGGGCACCTTCTAGTGTGGACACTACTAGAAAAATAGGTTTTAACATCGGCTGTTTAACATCGGTTACTGATAGGATCGATGTTAACAAAAATGCGGTGGCAATTTTGTAAATAAGCAGACTAATTTAACATTGGTTTTAAAGATTTTTCACAAAACCGATGTTAACCTTGAACGGTTAACATCGGTTTTCAATATTTTTAAGCATAATCGATGTTAACGATGAAATGTTAACATCGGTTTTCTAGATTTTTAAGTAAAACCGATGTTAACCATGAAAAGTTAACATCGGTTGTCCAGATTTTAAGTAAAACCGATGTTAACCATGAAAAGTTAACATCAGTTGTCATGATTTTACGTAAAACTGATGTTAACCATGAAAAGTTAACATCGGTTGTCCAGATTTTAAGTAAAACCGATGTTAACGATGAAATGTTAACATCGGTTTTCTAGATTTTTAAGTATAACCGATGTTAAAATAAGATATTAACATCGGTTTTGGTATGGGAACCGATGTTGTGGGTATGAGATACAACGTCACGACGATTAAACTTCAGTATCGCGCCTTAAAGCCTTTGTCTTTTCCGAAAAGCTTCGTAACCCTTCACTCTCGCGCCCATTTCTATGAAAGGCTCCCTCGTTGTCGTCACTCACTGAAGCGCTATCACCTTCTTCTCCTTTGTGCGTTGTCGAGACCCCCACTGAAGCGCTATCACACCATCTCTTCTTCTCCAGTTCTCCTTCGAGCCTTGTCGACAACCCATCTGTTCTCCGTTGTGCCTTCGCCCATATCACGGTCCACATCTCTTCTTCTCCTTCCGCATGCTGTGACCACCATTGTCGGGCATTGTTGGTGGCTTGCTGAGGTCGCGGTCCCCCAAGGTTAGTATCCTGTGCTTCCATGAATTAATACCTGAAGTTGCTGAGGTTGCGCATTGTGAAAGACATGATCTTTTATCATTGTGGTGTTTAACCGAAAGAATCATGATATCATGAGAATCATTGTGTTGTTCGTATTGTTTATCATGCTTATGATTACTGCTATCCACTATTCTGTCTTTGACTCTATGTTAGGATTTCAATACAGTTAGTTTAGTACTTTTGATTGGTTGGTCCTTCAAAGTTTTCTTCAATTTGTGGTTTAATTTTTGTTACAGGGTTTACGGAGTAATTATATGAAAATATGGCCCCATACAAGGCTGGTTAGTTGTGTGGACTGAATAAAAAACAAATATTGATCCTCTGATTGAAATATAACTCTATATTGATCCCAGGTATGTATCCAGCCATTCACTAGTTGTTGTGGTTGGTTCTATATTGTTTTTCCCTTTTTGAAATTCAGTTCCCAATTGCTCTGGCTGATGTTCTGTTCTCTTTGGTTCATGAGACTGATGTTCTGTTGTCTTTGGTTTAGTTTAGGCAAGAAAATGAG